>CACVCL010028377.1:0-104975 GCA_902729485.2 Mus minutoides
CTTTCCCCCTTGATCACAAATTGAGAAAATGCCTTACAGTTGGATCCCATGGAGGCATTTCCTCTTCATCAGCTCCTGCTTTCTGACCTGCCTGAGTTCCAGTCCTGGCTTTCTTCAGTGATAAACAGCAATATGGAAATGTAAGCTGAATAAACCCTTTCCTCCCCAACTTGCTTCTTAGTCATGATATTTTGTCCAGGAATAGAAACCCTGACTAAGACACCTATGTTTTTATATATCTTTAGCAACGATATATATTATTATACATTTCAGCCCTCAGACACATAGGATGTTGAATCCCAAAGGTCATCATTATTATGTAAATGTAAAAAGAAGTTATAGAGAAAAGATTGGAATATGCCCTTAATATTTCTGAATTCTGAAGAATGTTTGTTTAGGGATAGCAATGACCACTATAAAATAAATCTCAATGCCTCATGCAATGCAGTATAAACTTGCAAGTCAGATTATTATATGAATATATTATTATAAATTACAGAAGCACAGTGATTTTAAGATATTTTATTTTATCTGTTTCTCTTACTCTGCCTCTACCAAAATTTCTTTGTGTGCTTTTTGTACACTGATAGCTTATCAAATAAGAAAAACAATACAATAAAAATAATGTAGAATTTGTAAAGCCTAACAGCTTGTTTCTTCTGTGACACATGTGTTCTCTATAGGGGAACTGCATAGCACTGAGTTTAAGATAATCCATCTTCTATAAACCCTTGAGACTTCCTGCTTTACTTCATTCCCAAAGACAAATGTACCCTATGTTCTGCCAAAGGCCAGGGAAACTGCATTCTGTTAGGGCCAGATTATTCAATGAATCATTTGCACACCTTATTTGAGAGAACAGATTTGTTCTCTTTTCTTTTGTTCCCAATACATGGCATTTTTTAGTAATTTCTAGCACAAAAATATCTTACAAAAATACAAATGGTGCTGAAAATACTTCACTGAAAGAGGATATCATTTAGAAAAGTGTAATGCAAAATTCATTGACATTATTTCAGAGTTAGTAGCAGACATTTATAGAGTTGTTATGGGGAATAAACAAGCTACTGAACAATAATTAGGATAGTAAGGGTCAAACATAATTGCTTAGAGTTAATAATAGTCACTTCAGTCAACATTCTTCCACAGTCAATTTTATATGAAAATGGTAGTAGGAATACATTATGATAGATATGTACATTGTCTAGAATGCACTAAGAAGTTGTATTTTAAGTGATAAATCTAAATGATAAAACAGTGTTTTGTCTGTCATTTTCTCTGGTATATTAATGGGCCTCCATCAGAATGAATGTGTCCTGGGACTCGCCTGTTCTTCTGTCCAGTTAGTGACAGACTTTCAAGAGTGTCCACCAGTCATCCTAAAGCTAAGATGACCAGTGTTAATCAGCCTATCTGTCATGAATAGTTCAGTGAATTCTTTCAATCACCTCCCAACTTTAGTCCATGTACATCAGATCACCAAGGGTGTTTTAATTTTTGTTGTTTTTTGTTCCTTTTGGAAATGATGCTTGTTTTCTTGAAAACTGTAATTGTTGATCACAACCTAAGAAGTAGAATGACAGAATAAATGTCTACCATACTACCTGAAATAATTCTTATTATAATTGTATGATTTATTAATAGAGGACATGTCAAACTAAATAAGCAATTACAATTCAGGTAAAATATGTAAATGCCATTATGATCTATTTTATGTTATCTAGAAATAAAGAATTTATAACTGAAAATAATGCTCTAATTAAAAATGAAATTATACTTTAAAAATGAACTGAAATGGGAGGAGAGGCCCTTGGTCCTGTGAAGGTCCTGTGACCCAGTATAGGGGAATGCCAGGGCCAGGAATGGGAGTGGGTAGGTTGGGGTACAGGGGTAGGGGGTAGGTGATTTCCGGAGAGGAAACTTGGAAAGGGGATAACATTTGAAATGTAAATAAAGAAAATATCTAATAAAAAAATGAACTGCTCAAGGACCCCAATATGGCATAATATGACTTTTAAAATCCTTGTCTGTCTGAGGGAGGTGTGATACCTAAATCACATTCAGAGAACAAGGGCACAATGTTATATCTCCAAAGTACTTTTTCATGTTAAGGGAAAATCATGAAATTTTATCAGGCTGGTAATAATCTTTGGCCAACATTTATGGAGGAGTAAAACCAGGCAAAGACTTTAAGTAGAAGCTATATAATAGCTTCTCTATATATAATATATTATATAATAGAAATAATGTAATATATAATACATGTTTATTATATATAATTATATATAATATAATATATTATAAATTATGTATAATGTGCAATAAGAGCCATAACAAAAGTTTCATATTTGTTGTTAGATGTAGGCTTTTTATTTTAATTCAGGAAGAAGTTAGCATCATAGGAAGAAATTGATGTCTTACAGCATGTTCTCAAATATTAACTCTAGGAATTTAAACTGGAAAGACAGAGGAAGACTGAAATTGAAGTTTGGACTTAGCGTTCTGAATATCCTTAGAAAATAAATACAAAGATAACTTTGATAGGAAAGCCAGGAGGGAGCCTGCAGAGAGGCAGACAGGTGCATGCTGTCTGCAAGCTTTCCACCGGCAGGCAACCTAAGTAGTGGTGTCAAGCAGTGTAGACTATCTTAAAGTTGCTACAGGACAAAATTTGTTTTTTGTTGTTGTTGTTTTGTTTTGTTTTTTTTTTACCTCATCTCCTGTCATAGAAGCTGGCCCAGTAAGTGACCGATTTAGCATCATGATTATAAAAACATGAAACATGGGATAAGAGGGTGATATCAAAAATGGCAGAGAGGAGGCATGGCATGGAGGGATATGTGGTATGCAAACCCAGACGTGTCCCCAAATTGGACAGAGAAACAGCAGAAAGGAAAAGAGAGCAAGTTTTAACAGGAGAGAGAGCTCTAAAATGAACAAATCATGAGGGAACAATTGCTCATTAATTGAATTTAGAGAGACAAGGAAATGAAGAATCATAGATTCTGTTTGTTTGTTTATTTTTTTATTCATTCATTTATTCTTGGAGAGGATTGTGTGTGTGTGTGTGGATCCAACCCAGGGGTCTTCTTGCATGTAATACTGCCCTATCCCTGTCCTAAATGTCTACACTCCTAAAGATTGATGTGTACAATCTTCATGCGTGTATGAACGGAAATGAGGGATATTAAGTTTCCTGAATCTGATGGCAATAGAAGAAGGATAGGGAGGAAAGGGTGTGCTGTAACTATTTTCTGAAAATGAGAAAACTTAAAGTAAAAGGATAAAAGTGAGGAAGAAATTCAATAGAGAAGAAACAGCTAAGACCCAGATTTCTAAAGAAACAGAGAACAAAATTTCAGGGTGGAGGAAAAGCCTTCCGCTTCCAAAACAATCTTCTACAATATCCCAGGTAAAGACTGCTGTTGGTACAAAGCCCACCACAGTATTATTTATTGTATTTCATCAAATATCAATTAAGAACTTCTATTAATATAATCTGATCAATACATCTATGAGCTTCAGTTGTACAAAGCTGGCTTTGCTCACAAAGATCAGAAAGTCCTTCCCACTTCTGCACAGCATTGGAGACACTGACAGTGTGCTTAGAGAGTCAAGTGCCAGCCAATGCCAGCAGTCCTCCAACTCAGGATCCTGGTATAACCTCATCTTATTTGCGTGTTCAGATACTGATTTTATAGCTTACAATGTTGTCTTTTCTTGTGTCACACACAAATGATGCTCAAATGGTTTGTTCTTAGTACAAACCATGGTTCCGATTTTTACTGATTCTAGCTTACATCTGTTGCAATGGCCAGTTCATGTCCTTCTTAGCACTAACATTTAAGAAGCCTCCTGGTGGAAGCAGCCTAAAACAAGAGTTCAACAAAGTCAGAACTCTCTCTCGGCACATGTGTGTGGACTTCCTTCACATGCTGAAGCTTTCAGTAACAGTTAATGCTTAGTGTTAAATTTACAGTGCACTCACGCCCACTCAGGTTCCCAGTCAAACAGCACTGGCAATATTAATAACCCATTACAGTGGAAACTCTATTTAGAAATGATGATGTGAGCTTTTATACGCCAGTAAAGTCAAGGCACGGTTCCAAAAGAAAGCTTAAATCATAGTCAAGGTGAAGTTTGTTTTCTAGAATTCTGCCTGAAAGTCATCAGAGGGTCAACATTCTTTATCATATAAGGTTTTATAAGGTTTATCATATAAGTTTTTCTGTAATTTACTTTCTTTTAAGTGGAAGAAACTCAGACAGGTTTTTAACATAAAATGCAATTTTCTTCCATCCCTTAATCCTTTCACGTTTTCAGTAACTGAGTATTTATTCTAAAAGGATGGTAGTTGTTTTCTGAAAACTGAATGTGAAACACACAGTACTGAGGGAAATCCTCACTTGCTTAGTCTCGGCGTACTTCTAACTGGTCTAAATACTGTTCAAGAACTACAAGTGTTATAGTTATCAATTCTTCATTAGCAGAAATATACTTTTTCAATGGCATAGTTATTATTTTCCATGTTTGAATCTGTTTATTGGATAAATGAATTTTCAAGTATCTGAATTAAATTAAATTACTACTTTCATTTGGTGACAAGAATCAACTGAATATTTTTGCTACCAGCTAATCAGTGTTTTAGAATTAAAAATAGTTTTTTCACTTTATTACAGTATGACTGTACTTTCAAATGAGTTAGTATATAAAGAAAAGCAAGTACATTAAAGAACCATTCCTTATTATAATGTAATACTTTTTACTTTAAAGTTATTTCCTTGATTCCAATTTTTGGGGGTTAAAGCCTAGTCTCAACTCAATAGGAGACCAGGGGTAGTTCACCAAATGACCTCAAAAGATTAGAGGGACAATGTTTTTACAAAGCAAAAAGAAATTTATAGACATTGGCAGTGATAGTCTAATAAAAATCAACATTTTATGCACTATCTCAAGATGTTAGACATTGCAGAAAGAACAATTAATCTTGTTTAACTAATGTATACAAAGCAAAATTTTACCTACACTATAATATAATGGAACATGTTTTAAACAGACAATAGAGTACAATTTAGTTCACTGTTAATTTTGGTAATGCCTTTGATTTTATTGGTTTATAACTTGAGACCACTTTAGTGACTTAGCAGAGAATGTAAGAAAATAAACTTTTAGAAAATAAGACTATATTAGGCATGGTGACTAATCACTAAATTAGACTGATTACAAATAACTCGGAGAATTAAGGAATCTCCTCTATTGAAAGATGTTCCTGCTGGTATCCCTGAAAAGTTTTCAGTGAAGCAATTAAAATGTCAAATTAATGTGCTTGGAATCATGCACCATGACTCTTTGAACTTTCACTAATACAACTATAGTCTATGTATATACATATATATGCATATATATATATATATATATATATATATATATATATATATACACACACACACACTTTGTGCTGATGAATCTCATATAGCATCTACTGTTACTTCTTATCCTTTAAATATGAGGCATTCATAATATCAACTTAACCCCCACTTTACTAATTTTCTCCTTATGTTTAGGAAGGATTTCAAATCCTTATAACAAGTGAATCCATTCAAGTTTTCTCTCTTCTTTCTCACTGGGCTTGATATTTCCAGCCTCAAGAGGACTGAGCTACATGTTACTGAGCAGGTTTTATACTCAATCTTTCTCCTTGCTGTCTCTCTTTCTCCCTTCCCTCTTCACCTCTCCTCTTTCCCCTTACATTCTCTTTAATCATTAATCTATTTATTTTATGTGTTAACATCACAGTAGTAGGACTGTGTTTGGGAAAAATCTTCACTGGAAGGGAAGAGAGTCTCTGCAGTCAAAGTTAAATTGCCATTAAAATAAGGATGCTAGGTTTTGTGGTGAAAGCACAGTGACCATGAGTATTCACCTGTCAAATGGGTTTTCTCCTAATGAGAAAAATAAAAGGTCAAAGGATTCATGTCGTAAAGCCAAACAATGACCTCAAGATTCAGTCTCACATTTAGACTAGATAAAACATAATGTGGAAATGGGAGGTGTAAGATTTTAATATTCCTGAATTTGAAATGAATGCTTCCCTTTAGATATTATGAATCATCTTGTTTTCACTGTACACATGCGCGCGCGCGTGCGCGCACGCGCGCACACACACAAACTTATTATGTGAAGAATGGCTTATGCATTGCATTCTGTATTTTTCTATGAGAAAAAGGCCCAAGAGCAAGGACTCGAGATGTGGATAGGATGAGTCATAGGAGATCAACTGTGTGTGTGTGTGTGTGTGTGTGTGTGTGTGTGTGTGTGTTTTAAAGAATCAAATGGAGCAAGTTAAATCCTGGAATAATTGCTTGTCTATCCTTCTGGAATGCCAAGTAGAAACCATGTCTTCCATGACAAACTCTGACCCTACTTAAAAGAAATGATAGAAATAATTTCAGTTTTCCAAACCTGGTGTGCCAAAGAAGAGCAAGTGTGGTCTGTAATGCATTTTACTTCGCAGTCCGCATCCATGCTCACTTGCAGTACTGCATTTGACCCATGGTGCTCTGTAAGTTAGCTATTATTAGTTCAATTTCATAGATGTGATAACTGGAGCTCAGAGAGGTTAAGTGACTTACCCAGATTTAGACAGTAAGTGACAACAAGGCCTGGCACCTATGACTTCAGAAATTGGCTCCAAAGATAGCTATTCATTTTCAGACAAAAACCGAGAGTAAAACTTATTGTGTGAATAATGGGTTGTGCATTGCCTTTTGTGTTTTTCCATAAGGAAGAGACCCAAGAACAAGGACTCTTGACATGCATGGGATGAGCCATAGGAGATCAAGGAAAGTGGTCGGACTTCTAGGACTCTGAATCTCCCAATGCGGTGCCTTCTGAATACTGTATGACACTTGGCACAATAGACCTTGCACCTCAAATCCTTTTAACACATCATGAAAGATACAATGATTGGGTCTCTATAACCATAGCAAATTGAATGTAAAAGAAAAACCTTTTTTTCCATTCCATCCAATTTGCCTGGAGTCCGCTTATGATCACACATGCAACGGGCATCACAGTTGTGAGCCTGATTGAGAATACAGTCACATGAATGAGTGGCAGCAGGGCCAGACCCTATAATAGGGCCAGACCCTAATAGCCATTCTCTATTGCTGTCTTCTAAACACAGCGGCAGCCTAGAAAGCAGCTGGCTGTCTGAAGAATGAAACGAACAGAAGATCACCTTTTCTAAAGCCCTGCCTACTTTGGCCTCATGATCTATTGAAGTGATTTCCTGGAGTTAGAGGACTTATTACCTAGCTAGCACACTGGGTACATGTACTATTCAACCTTTGTCTCATATTTACTGACCAAGACTAAATTCTACATGGTAAGACTTTGCAGAGTCCTTTGGAGAGACTGTGTGATACAGCTTTCTACCATGAAGACAAATATCTGGGAGAAAGCAACTTGAAGTAGGAAAGATTATTCCTAGCTCATGGTTTTAGAAGCTTCATATCTTAATGCTGTGACTTTGGTTTCAAGGAAAGGCTCAAAATTGTAGCTGTGACCAGGTGACACATTGGGGCTGCTCCTCCTGCTTCAGTGGGAAACAGAAAAAGTCAGAGGAAAAGACTAGGGAGAAGATACAGTCTACAAAGAAAAGCCTGAAATGATGAATTCCCACTTCCCAATATTTTATTTCACTAGTAATACATCAATTATTTGATTGCTTCAGAGTTCTCATAATATAATCTATTTTCAAATGTCATCATTATAGACTATACCTATGAACACATGGGTCTTTGGTGGATATTTGATTTCCAGAAGCACAGTAGAGTCCATCCTGAAATTTTGAGGATTTGAATAAACATACAATGGGCTCAGTGTATGTTCTCACTCACCAACTTATTCATGTCTCTTCCTTCTCTTCCCTTTGTTATAGTAGCATTGGAAAATACTCCTGCCTTTCATTTTCTCTAAGATGTTTACTTCTGTTGAAAGACATTAGTGTCTGTCTACCTGGCTCTAGTTTCATTCTGCTTTTCTAATAAAATATTTGGACCAAAATAAAGTAGGGAGAAAAATGATCACTTGAGTTTACAGGTCACATTCCATCACTGAGGGGAGTCAAAGTGGAAACTATGATGTAACACAGATTTCATGCTGGCTCACCCCTATGCCAAGGCTTAACTAGCTAGCAGTCCTATGCAGCCTGAGGATGATACTGTCAACAGTAGGCTGGGCTCTACTGTTGGCCTGCCATTATAATGAACAATCAAGATAATGCTTGAAAGAAGTGCCCTCAGGCCAATCTGATGAAGGCTGTCCCTTAGTAGAGATTCCCTTCTCTGACATCTTTAAGCTATGTTAGTTGACAGTTAAAAGTTAGCTAGTCTTATTTTAGGAATCTTCAACACAAACAAATGAAGGAAATGTAATATGCTAGAAAAGTATATTCTTTGAACAGAACATTCTCTAGAAAGTTATACCTAGTTTAGTTCAATTCATTTACAAAGGATTTCCTTGTTTCTTAGCTCTTTATCTCTCCTTAAAAATCTTCAAAGATACTTCACTTTTTTTTATTAGATATTTTCTTAATTTACATTTCAACTGCTATCCCAAAAATCTCCTCCCCCCTCTCCCCTCCCTGCTCCCCTGCCCACCCACTCCCACTTCTTGGCCCTGTCATTCCCCTGTATTGGGGAACTTGCACTACCAAGGAGCCTCTCTTCCCAATGATGGCCGACTAGGCCATCTTCTGCTACATATGGAGCTAGAGACACGAGTTCTGGGGGTTCTGATTAGTTCATATGGTTGTTCCTCTTCTAGGGTTGCAGACCCCTTCAGCTCCTGGGGTTCTATCTCCAGCTTCTCCAATGTGGGTCCCGTGCTCCCTCTTATGGATGACTGTGAGCATCCACTTCTGTGGGAGTCAGCTATATCAGGGTCCCTTCAGTAAACACTTGTTGTCCTATGCAATAGTGTCTGAGTTTAGTAACTGATTATGGGATGGATCCCCAGTGGGTTAGTCTCTGTATGGTCCATCCTTTCATCTTAGCTCTAAACTTTGTCTCTGTAACTCCTTACATGGGTATTTTGTTTCCTATTCAAAGGAGGAATGAAGTATCCACACACTGGTCTTCTTTCTTGATTTTCTTGTGTTTTGCAGATTGTATCTTGGGTATTCTAAGTTTCTGGGCTAATATCCATTCATCATTGAGCGCATGTCCAATGACTTCTTTTGTGATTGGGTTACCTCACTAAGGAATATGTTCTCCAGATTCATCCATCTGCCCAAGAATTTCATAAATTCATTTTTTAATAGCAGAATAGTCCTCCATTGTGTAAATGTACCACATTTTCTGTATCCATTCCTCTGTTGAGGGACATCTGGGTTCTTTCCAGCTTCTGGCTATTATAAATAAGGCTGCTATGAACATAGTGGAACATGTGTCCTTTTTACCTGTTGGAACATCTTCTGGGTATATGCCCAGGAGAGGTATTGCAGGATCTTTCGGTAGAACTATGTCCAATTTTCTGAGAAAACGCCAGACTGACTTCCAGAGTGGTTGTACAAGCTTGCAATCCCACCAGCAATGAAGGAGTGTTCCTTTTTCTCCACATCCTCGCCAGCATCTGCTGTCGTCTGAATTTTTTATCTTAGCCATTCTGACTGGTGTGAGGTGGAATCTCAGTGTTGTTTTGATTTGCATTTCCCTGATGATTAAGAATGTTGAACATTTTTTCAGAGGTTTCTCAGGCATTCAGAATTCCTCAGTTGAGAATTCTTTGTTTAGCTCTGTACCCCATTTTTTAATGGGGATATTTGTTTTTCTGGAGTCCAGCTTCTTTAGCTCTTAGTAGATGTTGAATATTAGTCCCCTATCAGATTTAGGATTGGTAAAAGTCCTTTAAATCCTATGCTACCTTCCAGTCACATGAATTGGGTGGGTGGGTGGGGGGTTAACAAAGCAAGAAAGACTGTAAAAATAACTTTTATTCATTACATGTAATTGTCATCTCAGAGGGTTACTGATGAATAAACTGAACTTTCTAGTTCATTCTCAACTCTGATTTGCTGGTTCAATTCAGCTATGGTTGAAATTCCTCTCCAAGCTGACTGATTCAATCTGGCTTCTCTCAGTTTCTCACTGAATTGGTTTCCTTTGGCCTCAATTGTACTCTGGCAATTTATTACATTCTTCTGGTTCCTTTTTATTCTCTGACTTCAACTGAATCTGCTCACCTACACAGACTTCACAAACTCAAATCTAGTGCACTGATTCCCAATAGTCTGAGTCAATACAAGTTTTACCTAAGAATGTGCACTAAGAATGTGTCTGTATTACAGACCGAGAGATTAAAGGTGTGTGGCATGTCAACATTCCAGAAAGATGGCACAGACCTAGGTCTTTGGATGAGATCCCTTGTAAGAACAGCCTTGTTTCTGGATTAAAATTCCTTTACAGAAGAATTTTGCATTATAGAAATTATACAGTATGGAAAGCAATGTCCAGCCAATAGACCACCCAGAAACTCAATATGCGAACATTAAGAACAGCTTTTCCATGATTATTTTGTGCCTTCTTTTGATTACTTGAAATTTGTAATTCTGAATAAAAGTTTAAAACCAAACTAATGAACATAAAGGAAATCCTATGTGAGGTCTTTTGTACAGTGAGTTCAAAAACACATCACTTTTTCTAAACATAACTCTTTAGAATTCTTTAATTATTATGTTAGTATGAGGTAAATGAAAACATTCTGTACTATGATGAGGGTAGTTTGTGTTGCCAAACATTGAGATGTTTGCCATTTTCCTTAAACAGATGTTCCTATGTTCTGGGTTTGAAATAATTCACTTGAAAGAAAGGAAGACTTTGGGGGGGGTTGTTTTTTGTACTTTAGAGCACATCTACAGGACTCTTCTCTAAATAAAAGCTATTTTTTATTTAAAACTACAAGACACAGTGCATTATGTTTTTTTATGGTATCTTTTCTCTGTTCCATAGTTCATAGATGTTTATTGATTAATGTTATACGCAGCAGAATTAAATATATATTCACATGTACCCCAATATGAAAAATTCTATTCCCAAATACATTTTATATTATAAAATACATATTTTGTTATGATAATTAGGCAGCATATAATTATTTCCTGATCTTCCCTCAGGTTTTGTTTTCTGTTTGTATGATTATGCTCTGTGCCTCACACATGTGTTTTTATTTAAATTACCTTAAATGGAATTTCTGCAACATATAAGCTTTAGTGACTTCTTCATTGTCAAAATAATCAACTATTTAAATAACTAGGAATAATTTAATTAACTTAACATTGAGTTTGAAATATTTTGTATATTACAACTGTAAAATTTTATGTTCTGAACTTAAATGAGATGTCACAAATATTCAGAATTCTCTAAACTAATTCTTATTCCTCTAGTGCTAACTTACAAAACTTGAGCTTTTCTGTGCATTCTCCTCTCAGCTCTGTCTCCTCCTATGTGTTCTCTGCTCCTCTTTCCTACATGCTTCTCCTAACACTTCTTTGTCTTTCTTCCAAGTCCATACACAGTTGTGTCAATTGTTCTAGACAAGTTGTCCAAGTTCAACATTAATTTTCTTAACATTGTTACTCTCCATCATCTTTATACTCTCTAAACTTCATCTGGTGCCTCATTTCTTTTAATAAGGGAAACCGTAATTTGTCCTCCATGTTTCTTGGCCCACACCTTTCTTCCTTAGCATTATGTAGTCTCACTATTTCAAAATTCTTTAGGGAAAAACCTTATTTGTAATTGTTTCAATCATCTTTACGTTGATATATTGAAACATTAGAGGCACCATAGCCTTGAAGAAAACAGTAAACTTAGCTCAGTTTTAGACATGCAAGAGGTATAAGAACTGGAGACGAGTCAACTCCCTCTCTGACAGTACTGATAACAGTGTAACATTTCCTGTCGTCACCAGGTTGATACAGATTTTCGTCTGACGAGGATTAAGTCCTAAAAATTCTGTTAGAAGAGCGTTTTTGATCGTACTTGATAGACTACAAGAATTCTCTATACGAATGACCTGAGATTAGGAGGTCGTGATACATACCTTAAAGGTTCTCTAGTAATAATACCTTTACACTTAAGAATAAATTCCCCAAATCTACTTTTAGGAGCAGGAAATGACCTCCAAATTATAGCACCAATCAAGACTTTGTATTCCTTGATCTTCAGTGGTATTTCATTCCTATACATTGTGTGTACTACTGGATACTAGCATCTTTACCTTAAAGCTGCAGGCTTTGCTCTTTCTTGACAGTGGTTACTCGCTGGATCTTCTCCATATGCTTTCCCTGTGAATTTCTTGTTTGGGTATCAAATTGAGTCACTTTTCCCACACTTTGATATCACTGGTCTTGTCAACATTAGTCTCAGATCAATACACTTAGTGATGGCTTCTCTGTTAATTGCCACACACACACACACACACACACACACACACACACGCACGCACACACACACACACACACACACACGCACACACACACACACACACACTGCATCTCCTAATGGTGGTATCAGTTGTTTTTAATAACATGTTCTTAAAATTATTACCCAACTTAATCCTTAGAATGCATTTCATCATTCTGATTCCTAAATACTGTTGTGCTTAAAGTCTTGAATTTTAACCTTTTCTGTTTTATTTACCATATGTCTCCTTCACCGTAAGACTTATTATGTTGAGCACTATTGCTATTTCTTTTGGTCAAATATTTCTTCTTACTCAGGATCCACACACTCAGACAGAAAATATGGTTCGATATTCTGCCTGGGTCTATGAGTTACCCCACAACTCACACAAACACCAATCTCAGTCATACAGGGATGGTTTATTGAGCATATGCCATAATATTGATTAGATCAGGTACATAACTCAGAATTATTTGAGGCTATGACCCAAAAAATCTTTCTCTGCCAACTTCTAAAGGAAAAACACAGAAACCAAAATGAGTTCGTGTGCAGGTGCAAGAAGTGCTTTCCAATGGTCAGCTCTGACTCAAGACATAACAGTTCACATTGACTTTTAATTTGATTGGTCCTATGTAAAGCTTTGGAATTTCTTAAGATTAACAAACCTCACACAAAACAGAAAAGATAACAGGGTATGTGATCAGCATGACTTGCTCTGAGTCATTATTTTTCTCTATCAATGACTGGCATGCATATTACACCAACAATATGAAATAGCTGTCAGACATGGAAGAAAATGGCAACATATTAAAAAATAACTTCTTTCTCAGATACCCAGAATCTGATGTAACTATTGGTATATTTTGTCTTCATATAAGATTCAATATATAAATGATTCCAAATGTTTTAGATTATTCATTTAGATATTTAGAGTGATGATTTTGATAATCTTTATCTTAGTGTTATTTAACACAATTACTAACAAATTTCCTGGTGTATATTATATAGGTTTTAAATCATAGTCAAGCATATAGTGTTGATGTTGGCTAAAATTATAAACAGTAAAACATTATAAATAAAACTAATTTTAAAAGTTCCTCTTGTGCCCTCTATCTTCTTCTATCTCTTGAAAAAATTTGATTACATTTGAAAATTCACTAAAGATTATAACAGTGTATATAGTTAAATACTGATTACATCACTAGCTCTCACAATAAGGGCAGACAGCTTATCGCTCCCATTTAATATTTAAATGTATAATGGATTCCTCTGAAGATAAAAAAATAAGGGATTTTAGCACCAGTATATGACTATTACTGTCCTATATAAAATAATCATTGAGATACTTAGATTCTATCTTAAGTAACTATGAGTATAACAAATCAATCTAAGAAGTATACATAGCTACCAGTGAAATCACATTGAAAGAAAACAAATTTAACTCTACTGCTGCCAATAATATGAGATAATCCAAATGGTTAATATTCAGTGAGTGTTGGGTAGGGTGTTCTTTGAATGGATAACTCAAAGATTATGGTTCAGTTAGTATACATGTTTGAAAGCTAGTGGGAGATTAACTCAACTAAAGTGATGTCCATTACAGCTTTGGAACAACTTAATTCACATTTCAGATTTGTCCATTGTGAAGGCTGAAACTTCAAGGAATCAAATGCAACCAATGAATGCTTTTCAAATCGTGTGACAGACTATAATTTTCCAATCCATAAACCAAAGAATTCATGTTGCCAGAGTATTGAAGTTAGAGGAAATGAACAAGGCAGAAAGAAGAAAACAGATGTAGAACTGTCTGGCAGCCCTTCATAGATTCCAGAGTTCTCTATGATATAACTCAAGACCTTTGTTTCTTCACTTGATGTGTTCACTTCACATCATGGACCACATGTTCAGTAATTTAATCAGTGAGCTTATTTAAATTTTACAGCAAGTCCGAGATCAATGATATTTTTACATTATAATTTTTTTCCATTCCTTTATATGACTTCCTCTCTGTTATGTAATTTCTTTTCATAATTACTAATATGTTTTTAAAAATAAAATATTAGCAATGTTTATAGATGATAGTCAGCTCAAGATTACCTGCCAAGGACCAGGCTCGGCTTGGAAAGGGGGTCAGAGAAAGGGGTGTCTGGGAGAAGGGAAAAAAATGACCCAAATCAAGTCATGGGTCCAAGCTGATGGCCTGAGCTCTGCTTGGTAATGCTTTTCTAGTCTGCTTCTCTACGTTCTGCTTTCTCACTGGAGATCTCTCTGTCCATGTCCCGCTTGTTTTATAGCAGTCCTCTTTATATTCTAAAAAATTCTCTGGATAGCTCTTCTCCTGCAGAGTATAGGTCCGTACTTTATTTTACATATCAATGCAGTCATTTACATCAGTTTTTTTTTTTTTTTGATTCTCTTATGAATCAGCATTCTATGAACACAGCCATTTCAATCCTAGTAAACAACAAGCATACATTTTTTTTTTCTTTAATATCACAAAAGAATCAGTAATCTGTCTACCTTTGTTAAGCAGAGAGTATAAGCTGGTTGGGTTGGCCCCTTCCCTGGGAATTACTTTTCCACCATGCCTTAGCCTAACCTTATTCTGTCCTAGGCTGAAGCTAAACTCTGGAAACCATCTATCTGCCTTTGTACATATAAACTTAGCTGGGTGCGATCTCCTGTGATCACCACTGCCTAAATCTCTTTATCTTAATAAATTTCTAACAAGTTGGCATATATCACTTTAGATATATATATTTGTTACTTTAGATTCATGAAGCCCCTCATATGATTCATATTACATCTTTATTTTTGTGTAAGTTAGAAATTATATGTTTTTTAATTCATTCATTTTGAGCTCTTGCCCATAGACTCAATGGTTGTTCTGAAGGTCTCAGTGTGAACCATTTTGCTGACACATAGCCAGAACCTCAACTCCTGGACTCCTGCTGTTTTTAACCAACATGGAGCCATTAACCTTAAGAGAGGAGACATTCTTCTGAAGAAAGACTCTTACATTGTTAGTACTGGTTCCAGAAAANTATTATAAAAACAATCTTATGCCCCCTTGGAGGTTCAAACCTGGGGGCCCTGTCCCAGGAACAGGAACCATGTTACTCTGTCCTCTCCAAGGCCATGCAGGTCTCTGCAATCACCAAGATGAAAATGAAGAACTAAATGATCAGACTCAAAGATCCAACCAATATTTTGTTATGCACAAATGTCCAAGTCAGTAATCACCTTGTTTATGATGATGCAGCCCTTAGCTCATTCCATAGTTCTGCACATATATGGAAATAATGCACATATTAATGTATTTATAATTATATGTTGCACTTTCAAAATTTTATCAGTGAAATAATTATGATTGCTTCACATTTTCAGGAAAATCTAACTTGTGGAATTTTTGGCTTGTCATTAAATAAATTAATAAATTAAATAAATTCTCTTAGGAATTTCAGTTCTGATAATAAGAGGCTCAGTAGCAATATTTAAGTGACATTAATTACTCTCCAAAGTGCTGTGGTGTTACCTATAGTTTTGGTATTGAGAAACAAGTATGCCAGGATTTTCCACTTCAGGTAAAATTACAAAAGAAGAAAGAAAGAAAGAAAGAGAAAAAGAAAGAAAGAAAGAATTCATTCTTACTATAGGCCTTCATGACTTAAAATTGAAAACAAGTTTGAATCTGAATGCTTCTATTATAATTTGGCTTATAACCAGTGAGGAGACAGGACAAGCAATCTTCTCCATGAAGTACTTTGCCATATGTTGGGACAGAGGAGAAATGGGATTTTAGGATCACATCAAAACAGAAATGCCTGGCAAACAGGCTTTATAACTGAAAGCTTGTGAAATGCAAAATTGTAAATTTAAAATGTAGACCCAGGACATGTGCACACCGTATAATATAAATTTATAGGTTAAAAACTAGAAGACACCACAGCTGAAATCACGCAAATAAAAATACCATTCTATTATATTATATCATCTTTTTCTCTAGAAAACAGAAGTAATAATCATTTAATTCATACAGTCTAGGAACTAACTGGAATTTAACAACTACAAACTAAATAAACAGTTTGAATAGTGTGATCACAAAAGATACACAGAATGTGAACATAGCCTAAAGACTGTGATATGAAACATAAATAGAATATTAACAGAAGGAGGAATTTGCTGCCTGAGATGCTTAGGTATGAACAATTAGTATCTCTTACATCATCTGCAACATACCACAACTCATGCTGAAGACTGAACTTTATAAAGGAACTCAGAGCATGGTAGCCTTTTAAACTTTTATTGCTTAATTCCTATGATCAGCTAGACCCTGGAATCCATCATTTCAACTGGGCACCTCTTTAAGATGTTTAATTGATTCCTCAAAGATCAAAAGTTAATAGGTTTAAGGTAGGAAAATCCTGCACAATATTATTTATACATCCTGAACCTGTGTGGGGGTAGCAGTGCTATCCCTGGATGGGAATTTTCTAGATGCAAAATTACTCTGCTTTCTCCCCCATCCCTCTTCTGTCTGATAGTGTGAGTCTATCATAAAGGAATAATAGAACTGAATACTTTGTTGTCATTTCCTCAAAGTGGATATCAATGCATAATAATGTTTTTTCTAATCATTAGATAGTTCTCTTGAAAGAACTTTCAAGTAAATTGATGTCCCAAGATTTTATAGCTGTTTTCCATTAAATATAGAAACACAAGAATCTAGGAATAGAGTGTTTTCCTATTTCCAATCTCTTCATTCAATATTTTAAAAAATAATTGTTTATATTTTAACTAAATTGAAATAATAAAAACCAAATCCTTTTGGAATTGGTTATTGTAGTATTTCACTTAGAATTGCATTGCTTCTGAATAAGATTTTCAGAAAAGCAGTTTATAAGAAAATAATATTAATAGTAGTAGTATATTGAATGTTTAAATGCTAAAATTACTTGTATCCAGAATGACAATTACTTACCTATCTATCCATAATTTAGATATGATTTTTAGAAGAAAATCCATTTTTCTCCCATATTTATATATCAAGAGCTAATCACAATACTAATACTCTGTTAGGTTAGCAATATCATTTGTTGGAGTTTGTTGTATAGATATTTAATACAAGAATAGTGGAACTGGAAATAGATTAAAAATGAGATTTTTGAAGAAGGATCATCAATTACTTGGCTATCAGTGAAGACCTTACCATTTGAAGTTAAAAGATCACAGATGAGATGCCACAACCAAGCCATCATACATGTAGTAAAGCATTTGTTAAAATGGCCACTGGTTATAAATTGGAATAGGATACTGGAATAGAAAATTCACTGCATGCTACATTAACTGAGGCATTTGAAAAGTGCAGAAGAAGTAGTAAAATAAAGACTATGAAATTGGATGGTTGTTGATGGGTGCTCTTGATATATTGAAAAAAGCAATGTGAGGCTTTGGTTGATCAATAATCCATTTCTACTACACGTGAGGGCCAGAAACAGTCCTTAACTGTTTACAAAGCAAGACCTTCTTATGTTCTACACTGGAAGGGAGAAAAGAGAATATTATATCCAAACCTTGATGACCTCAGTAGTAGAATTTGACTGAGTTGAATTCTCAAACTTGTCTTGACTTTGTGTGCCTAGAATGAGACTTTGATTGGCAAGGTACAATACTTAAATTAGAAATGGAAAATGCTGTTTGGATAGGAAGTGTTAGCAACTTAAGATCTGGAGAACACAATCTCCACACCGTTTTGCTGATCCATCCACATGACAAGGTATGGACAAAGAGTCTACCAACTCAGAGGATGAAACAGCCACCATGAATCATTTTTGAAAAGCAAAAGTTACCTCAAAGATTAGAGGACCTTAACATGGACTTCATTCTAGCACTGTGAAAAATATGTCCTCATGTTTTACAAACTACCCAGTACAGTTATTTTAAGATGGCAATCCCAAAAGAATAATGGTCTTCACTGGCCCAATTTTAATGGTGAATTTTCAAAGTCAGAAGAGTCAGCCAAGGACATGGTAAATAGTGAACAGAAGAAGTGGAAGGTCTGAGTAAAGGCTTCAAATAAACCACACTGACTGGTAGGATGGCTACATGAGCTTTTACATCCAGTCAGAATGACACAGAAGGCAGGGGAATGATTTGGGGATTGGTTTCAAGGACAGGCACAGCAGTGAGATACTCATTCATCACAATAACTTTTCACCATATGCTCTTTCAGGAAATGGGATAAGTCAGATCATGAGTTAGGATTTAGTTAAGCTGGTTGGTCCCCATGGGACACTTGGATATGGTGATGTAGCCTGGAGAGTTTGGGTCATTCAAATTTAATGAGTCAGTGCCATTCGGTGTGGTGAAACTCTAAGTAGTATTTTGTCTCATTTTCAAGCCTTCACTCAGTTTTATCTGTATTCAAACACTGGTCCATGTACAAACATAGACAGCAAAGCCTCCTGTGATTGTGGAAATCTCTGAATTTGCCTGTGTTTGAAACATAATGAAATCAAGGATGGCCTTTAACATATTGTATCATAGTGTGGTATCTGCCTTTGCAAAGTGCTGTCCTTTCAGCTTACAAAGATGGGACTTTAGTGCCATCCCTAAAGCATGCTGAATCCTGAGTTTCTCATTTTTCCTCCCTGAGGAAATCTAACAAAAGAAAGAGGCACTAATATTTGGACTTTATTAATTTGTGATAATCTATCTTCTCTATTTTAGTCTACTAACAATCCTTAGAATAGGGTCTTTACTATTTACTCACTTAATCTGTTCCAAACTTTGACCTCACTGAAAACAGAATTAACATTTCGAGTCAAGCCACTGAGATGGACCTTGATCTACACCCATCTCTATATTCACAACTAAGTCATGTAAATGTTTATATCCTTGTGATTATATAAGTTTCAATTTTGGAAACATATTCATTTTACCCAACTTAGGTTATTTTGGTAATACAGAGTAGGATACTTTCAAAAGAAGCTTTTTTTAAAACTTAGACAAACGTTTCAAATTCAGCTTTCTTTAATCTTCTTATTTAATTTGACTCACCTGATTGGAATTAACTGAAAACATAGCAAATGCATCAGCTCTCTGATGAAGGCCTTCCCTCGGCGGCGTCATAGTGCCGTTCTCAGAGCAGCTATTACTTTTACATTTTTTAATTTTTAAAAATGACTGAAAAAAAGACCCATCTACTCTGACCAGTTGTAGGAGACAATGTGACATTAACAGAAACAATAGTATTTTCTGAAATATTTTATTGCTCATACAATGGTAATGGGCAAAAATGACCAAATTTAAAGTGTAAAATTCAATGAGTTCTATATATAAACATACCAGACCAACCACAAAGCAAATTATGTTAAATATTCCTGGCACCAGATGTTTTCCTGTGTCTTTTCTCATTGATGGGCCCATCTAAAGTCAACTGGTATAGTGTCTTTCAGCACGATAAATTGGTTACATCCTTGAATTTCACATAAGTAGACTTATAAAGTATATATTCGTTTTTAGTTTCTTTCCCTATTATATTCCTTTCAGACCTCTTCATTCTGCTGATCTTAGAAGTGGTTTCTTCTGTCATTTTTATGTATAGTTCTTCAGTATGGGGAAATAAGTTTATGTTGTACTGAGTGGGACATTTTGGAATAATTTCATCTGATCCTGGGTTGAGTGTGAGAAGTAGGGAATGGAGTTGTAATTGTGCAAATGAAGACGAGATCCACCTAATGAGATGGATACTTATATCTCAAGAGAAAACTCAGCTTGCAACCATGACAATGCCTTTCAGTTGTAAAGTGTGACCCCTGAGACTATAAATCTCTTGGGGATGGTTTAATTAATACTCATAGTGATAGAACTAAGATTTCTTTATATCCTTTCACCAAGTATCAGCACTGCCTCCTACTTTTGAGAGAAAACAGACTTCCTTTAATCTATTAGCAGACAAAATTTCTTTTTCTTTCAATATTTCCCATAAAAGAGAGTTTAACAAGTTCTTTGGTGTATGTATATGAAGAAGTATGTGTGTTTGGCAGGGGCATGTGTCAGTGTGCATACAGACACAGATGTGTGCCCATGGCAGCCACTCATTAACCTCCGGTGATCTTCTTCAGGAAATGTCCACCTTGTTTTTTAAGACAAGATCTCCACTGTATTTATTGGTCATATATCCTCACTTCTGCAAATATAAGTAAATAAATGAATAAATATTTTGCAAAAATACCCTATTTTTTAAAAAACCATAAAAAACAAACATACAATAAACCACATCTTTTAGCCATAACTTGTATTGCCAAAATATGACTTCCCAATGTAATTTTTCCAAAACACTGACCCACCAGTATCCAACCATTCTAGTGTTTTATGGCAAAACACCATTTGCTCATTCTCTCTCCCTGATAATGTTTTTCCTGCTTTCCTCCCCCAGTCCAGTGTTATAAAGATACAGCTTTATCATAGTCTGGTTTACACTATAAAGACACAGTTGGACCATAATCTAGATTTCAAAATGTTTTCCCCCAAATTAGACATCATCTTAATATTGCTTCTATGAAGATGAACTTTCAGGATAATTTGACTACAAAGGAAATTTACTTTTGTTAATTCTATGTTAAGCTTAAGTTAATTAATTCTATTGTTTTGTACTTTTGATTTTCTGGTCTTTTAAATCTGTAAATTGATGTCTCTAAACAGTTCTGGAAATTAGCTGATCTTAAAGTTTTTAATGCTGCAATTGTTCTAATTTAACAAATTTCTATTTTAATTCACTATATATTAAAAACCTGAGCACATTTCCTTTCTAATTGTGACTCCTCATGCATGCCTTGGTACAACAGGGATTAGACTGTGTCCTCCACCCTTATTGTTTTCTAACACATTATCTCTTCTACCGTCAGTTTTTATGTTCATCTAGTATGTTTTGAAATTTCCACATTAATATTTAAATTCTGGACTATTTTATATCTAGAATATTCTCTAGATTATACACACACATATATATTCATATTCATGTATATTTCAACTTTTCCATCTTTAGTTATCAATATGTCAATGTTAGTTTACTAAATGTGGATAATTCTATTATCTGGATCTTGTTTATATCTATTTCTTCTAATTGTTCCTTTCCAAGAGAGATAGTCACATCTGCACGTTTGCAGATTGCTATGGGTGTAATATATGTGTTGCCTCAGATGTATTGCAACAATAACTCACATTGACAGTAGAGTTTGAGAAAAGATTTCAAATGGATGAAATTAGTACATTTGCTAAAGACACAGTGAGCTAGGTCTCTCTGTTAATACACAAAATGAAGACTGAAAAGGTAGGCACTAATAAGACCTGAAAGCTTGTCCTTATGAGAACCTAAATGTGCCAGATCTTGATCTTGAACTGAAGATCCTGTATATAAGATCTCCAGTCTATAGGCTTTCGTTATAATAGCCTGAGTAAATTAGGACATAAATTTAGTAATTTTTTTTTTAGAATATTTAGGTGGATCTTTTGAAATGACTTATATTTTTATTAAATTTATTTTCATGAATATAATTATATTTGTTTATAAATGGATCACATATTTTAAATATATTTATTATATTTATTTCAATTATGATACACATCATTCTAAGAATCAGTAACATCAGTGAACCAAATGCATAAATCTTTTCTTTAATGTTTTACATCAAATCAAAGTTGGCAACAAGCAAACAGAATGTATAATGAATACATGTGATCATAAACATAGTACACAAACTTTAAACATGGTAAATACTAGAAAAATACATATGTAGGTTAAGAAAACTGCTAGTATACTAATGATTTGGAGCAAAGAGAAAATGATTCTGATGTACAAGTGGGATGGTATCTTCTTTTTGTCATCATTTGTATATTTTATGGTTATAAATGTACATATCAAATGCATTTGAAATTCCCATAACAATACAAATCAAGCACATAATTTTCATGGTATTTCACCAAAATATAAAGTAGTAAAAATATTTGAGTTACCAGGACTAAGCAAGCCTCTTAGTGAAATCAGCCAAGACTACCCCATGCCCACTTACTCTAGAATGTGTTCTGTGCACATATGTGTTTTTCATCATCTGCTGAGGGTCTTTCTCATGTATCTATGTTTTATTCTTGCGATTTTATTCTTTGAAATGTAGAAGAATGCAAATAGGTCCATATTTATCACCCTACACAAAACTGAAGTCCAACATAAAAACTTCAACATAAAATGGACACACTAAATTTAACTGAAGAGAAAGTGGGAAATAGCCTCAACATATTGGCATAGGAGACAATTTCCAGGTCAGAACATCAGTGACTCAGGCTCTAAGATCAATTGATAAGTTGGACCTCATAAAACTGAAAAACTTCTGTAAGGCAAAGGACATTGTCAGTGGAGCAAAACAGCAGTCTATAGATTAGGAAAAGATCATCACTAACCCAGTGTCTCAGAGAGGCTTAATATTCAAAATATATGAAGAAAGTTCCCTAAGATATAGTGCCCTTCATTTCAAACTCAAAGTTAATGACTCAAGAACATGAATTTGGAAAAGTATCTCTAAACAGGAACTAAGTATCTCTAAATATGAACTAAGTCTATGCACTGATCAATATATGGTGAATTCCTTGAGTAGTTTTTAATCCTGTATGTCCCATGACTTTAGCTCCAGAAAGGATGGAGTGAGGAGAGAAGGGGAAGCAAGAGTGGAGGGATGAGAGGTGTTCTGTTACTAGAAGCTAGAGATAGAGAAGTTTATTCTGTGATGAGTTGGTATGGAACTGATGTGTGATCCATAGGCAAAATTTCTTCTTCAAGGAGAGCACTGTACTACGCTTCAGTCCTTTCAAGTGACTGGGTCATCACCAGATTATCCAGGGTAATCCTCTTCACTGAGGACCATCTGACTTCAGATGATAATCACAGCAAAATACCTTCAAAGAAAAACATAGATTGATGTTTGATTGAATAACTGTACTACAGATTCTCTGGGCACACGCTGCATGCCTCCACAAATAGTAAGCATGAAGTTATCTGAGATAAGACTTCAACACAGAAAAAGATCCAGGGATTTTGTCTGTTGATCTGAGAGAAATGGGTGTTTTTATGTAACCATGGAAGAGAGGATTAGTATCTGATTCATATTTCCACATTGACAATAATTGACAACAAAGTGAAAGAAAGCAAGGGCAGAAACAAGAATAGCAGATGTAAGACACAGATAAGGATAAGTACAAGTGGTGACAAATGATCAGGCAGTGGCTACCTCTTACAGTTAGCACACTAAGGATCTGGCAAAAGATGGATGACTAGACAGGAGCATTCACATTGACACTTGATATTTTCATTGGAGAACGAGAGAGAATGAAGTAGAATTGACACTGTGGATTTGGGACAATATAAGAGAAAGAACCTTGAACTATTTCATAGACAAATATTTAAAAAGCACCTGGATAGATAAGTATACAAAGTACAAATTCATGAGGTTTCATTTTTTTCATGTGATGATTTAACCCATTCATTTTTCTGAAGATATATTAATGGTAGTTAGATAAAGGGTTAACAAAGAATAATGTTTCGGGCGTGGTGGTACACAACTTTAATCCCAGCACTCTAAAGGCAGAGGCAGGCAGATTTCTGAATTCAAGGCAATCCTGGTCTACAAAGTGAGTTCCAGGACAGCCAGGACTATACAGAGAAACCTTGGCTCTAAAACAAAACAAAACACCACCACCAACAACAAAAAATACCAAGGAAAAATGTTAGTACCACTAAAACAAACAAACAAATCAATTAATTAGAACTAATTAATTAGGATCTGATTCATATTTATTTTTATTAACTAATTAAAATCAAACTAAATACAACAATGTAGGCTTACTCAGAAAACAAATAGAAAGAGAAATCCCAAGAAAAGAGAATCGCTCAGTGTTCATAAACTGCTGTCAAGTGTAAATAGGCAAACTCAGATGCACATGTGTGAGTTTCTTAGGTGACCCAATTAAAACACAAACAATGCCTACTGGTGTAATTCTAAGGGACTGAGAAATATACAAAGCAATGTAAACAAAACTCTAGGTCTATCAGAATCATGAAAAAAATAATTGTATTTATCATCACAGAAATTTGGATTATTAGTGTCAGAAGATAGCTTCCTTTAACTCCTGATTCATGTGAAGGTTATTGGATTTGAATTTGCATGATGTTTTGGCAATAGTGCCATTTCTAACTTAGTATCTGGCATTACATACGTAAATATCTAGTAATCATTTTATCTTTTCAAAGCTACATTATTAGTGAATCCTTCCATAATTTTCTTTATCTGCTAGAATTCCCCATCCCTTTAATTTAAACATTCTAATAGTTTAAATTCTGCCTCCTTTCACATTCAGTCACACTGTTATGTTACATGTTTCTTCAACATTTCCCATCCCAACTGGGGACAGGAAAATCCTCTTTGTCATGATAGTTTTCTTGTTCCCTACAATGTTGCCACATAGGTACTATGCTTTGGATACTTTTTATTTATTTATTTTTTTAAGACCCAATACTTAAACATCACAGTTATTACTGGTTGAATAAATAACCACTACTGAAAAATATGTGCATATAATGTTAATCTGCATCAACTAACTTGGAAAAGTTATATTACAGCATACATTTGAAAAATATAGATTTTTTCCTTTGTATTTTTTGAATCCAAGACATCTAAAATGCCTTCAATTTCATGCTATTTTGTTCCTTTGTATTTATACAGTCATAAGTAAATCATACTTCCTGTGCAATTTGTTATCTTAAGGAATACTTTTATGGGCTAATGGTTGATAGTATGATTTATACTTTTAAAATGATTTAACAAAAATTGCTTATGATTCATTAGTAGCTACATTCTCTTATTATTTTATTATATCATTTTTGCAGATAAGATAAAAGGAATGCTCAAGGCTAATTATATAATTTTTCTCATATCCAATGTACAATAAATATACACAAGGTTTAGAAAGTCCAAGATTTATAATATGTTCCTTGTTTAAAAAGATAAAACCAGTATAGTAGGAACCTGTCAAAACATCTCCTATTGTGTAGAATTGTATGAATTAGACGTTTTGTTTTTTAATCATAATGACAGAGTGTATGGCCACCCAAAGTGAAAGGAGGTTTTCATCAAGAGAAAGAGAAGTTCACACTCATGATAATACTAGGAATGTGACATTTTTACAGGCTCTTAGCCTCTCTTTAAGGATTTTCATCAGACACAACTCACCTCCAAGGAGGTCATAGTGTTAAGAAATGTCTCGTGACCTTAGCTTGGATCAGTAACTAGAAATTCACAAAAAATATGGGGCAATTAAAACTTATTCAAGTTAATAAAAAATTTTCCTACAAAAAAAAATTTTTTTGCCAGGGGTGGTGGTGCACAACTTTAATCCCAGCAGAGGCAAGGCGGATTTCTGAGTTCAAGGCCATCCTGGTCTACAAAGTGAGTTCCAGGACAGCCAGGGCTATACAGAGAAACCCTGTCTCGAAAAAAAAAAATCTTTCTATTTGTTTTCTTATATACCAAGTTATGTATGGACAAAGCTTTTGTGGATGGTACTTGATAGTGATAAATAGTGGGTGTGTTGGCCTTTAAGAAATCTTTTACTTGATCAAGTATGAGAATTGAAGCAATATGCTATGCAAACATCTTTGGGCCACACAGAAGAGGGAATTTTTCTTTAATTATTCTTTTAGTTTCTAAAAATCACAAAGTTTCATATTTGTTCAATGTTAGTCAACAAATAATCTTAAGTTATTAATCATTATCTCTCAGCTTTTAGATGTAAACTGGAACAGTTATCTACAACAAAAAGTTTTTTTCTTTTTTGATAGCACTTCTTCAGTTCAACAAAATGATGAATAGCAGAATAATATTGGAGTTTAAATATTTCTAAGAGAGTGATTCTTCACTCCCTGCTGTTTACAAGTAAAACATTGTCTACAAATAATACATTACATTAGCTGTCCTCTTTATCATAAGCCATGTTGAATACTTGTAACATTTATAAAAAGACAGGACTGATTGCAAGATGAGCGTTACCCTTGAGCAAATTATGAGCACATTTATTTCAGTCTTATGCGTTTGAAACTAATTTTCTGGTAATATCAAAAGTGTTCATAGAATTAACTTCCTGTCACTTCAGCAGTATTCAAGTGAATATTTTATGATTTTGCATTGCTGTATTTGTCTAGAGTTGTGACATGATCGAGTCATTCTCTGAGGGAAACACATTAATAATTAAAGTCTGTCCAATGTGGAGTGCTGGGGATGACAGCCTAATTGTACATTTCCAGAGACCATCTTGCATGGTGGAGAAAGAGAATTGCCCCACCACCATTTAAATGTCAATTTCAAATTCTTTCTAAACTAAAACAGTGTTTTAGAGGAAAAGGGGGTGGGGGAGAGTTGATGTCAAATTTGGAATGCTCTCTTTATTTTAAAATGTGAGCTAAACGTGGATAACCTCCTTCACTCTTTCCTTCTCTTTCCCTTCTGTATTAACTGTCAGGCAGAAGTTCTTTGGGCAACATAAAGCTATCCTGAGCTTTGAGGTAGGACTGTTTAAATGATAAATATTCCTTGCATAGATTAGCTCCATAGGAAAGAGCACAGCTGACACCAGAGCTCTGATTGCTCTCAGCTCTGAGGTTTGGGTCTTTTTTTAACGTAGATAACCTCAGCAATAATTTAAGATTTTAATCCACTTCCCAGTCAAACAGTAGTGGATGGATCACGCTGGGTGGCTTATTTACGTTTCCTGTTCGGATTCTTAAAAAATGTTATTGGATTTTTAGACGTGAGATTTAAAACGTTTTTTCTGAGGCTCATACATTATATACATTAAAACTCACTTTTGTATTTCTTAGCTAAACAAATTATACTGGGGAATTTTGACTGGAGAAAGTCTAATAGAACTAAATTCAACATAATCCAAGACTAAAGGCAGAGTAATGATCCCAAAAATAGGTTGAGGTGAAACTTGCAGTATAATAATGGAGTCTACTTTTCAGTTGAAAATCATTTTGTTTTGAATATACCCATTCTTTAAAAATAATAAGCCTTTTCATATTACCCAATATTGGCTGGATAATTACATAATTTTAAAAAATTCTGTTCTAGAATTTATCCTAAAGACAGAACAGTATGATTATATTTAAATGCATCTAAATAGATTTAAGCACAATATAGTACATTGCTGTTTTATTCAAACAAAAATAGTGAGTTAATAAAAGTAAAATATTTCTTAAATAAATAAAATTATTTATATTTTTTAATATTTTAGTGATGCAAATGAAATAGTTCAATGGCTAGAAAACTGGTTTTTTTGCTGTTTTTTTTTTCATTTATTTCTTCATTCAGTCTATGAACACTCATTACATATATTGTGTACAGTTAGTATTTTTGATCAGGAAGAAGCCACAGTGCAGAGACCACTCATGATTGAAAAAAGCAGTATTCCAGAAGAATGAATAATGGCCAATGCTGGAAGGTATGATGGTGCATGGAAGGATCATGAGATTATTCCCTTAGCAAAAGCTTTTCAGAAGCTGAAGATGAGTTACATTCTATGGTGTCTCAAAGCAGAAGACTCCAAAGTGAGAGGCTAGGAGAGAAAGACTGGAGTGAGAGGTGAACTTCCTGGGAGGAGGATGCAGCAGAAGGTGAGGCCAAGAGGAAAGGTCCAGATCTACATTCTGTCACCAGGATATACATGGTCAGAATAAAGAACTGACTCTTGCAAGTTGTCTTCTGATCGACACAAGCATGCCACCACCCCCCCATTTGCCTAAATAAATGAGTGTAAAAATAATTTTTGTTGTTGTTTTAAGACAAGGTTTCACTATGTGGCCATAGCCGACCTAAAAGTCTCTATGCAAATCAGTCTAGTCTGGAACTCTAAGAGATCTATCTGCCCCTGCTCTCTCCACAACCAAGTGCTGGAATTAAAGGTGTATGCTACCATTACTATCAATAAAAAGTTTAAAGATAATTTTTTTTTTTTAAAAAAGAACTCAAAGTTTGCTTATTTGCAATTTCTATATTGGATGGCACTTCTTCCTTGCAGTAGGCAATATTAATTTTTTTAAAAGTTCACAAAATAAAAGGGACATACCCATAATGTTTAGAATATCTGCAACTACAACTACAAAAGCCAGATATTATAATACTCAGTGGTGATGAACAGTAACTGCTATTTTTATTTTGTTTTTGTTAGCAATAAGTTCTAGAAAAAAGAAGCAAATGACAAAACACCCCTCAGCAATTTTGGAATTTATTCAGAAACCTATCTTCTAGACTACATTGTGTTGTCAAAACAATTCCCTACCTTTCTCCACATTATACATCTCTGTTGAGACACCCTGGCAGAATGGTTGCCAACCTCTCAAAGAGACTATAAGAACTCGCTTTCATTATGACCATTGTCCTACATGAACTTGGGACACAAAATAAACTTTTAGGTTTTAAAATTATCTTCTCAGGTTTGAGAAACTGAACTGTGTTTTTATCAAAGACTTCAACTAATGTCTTTCAAAGTCTATGCAATTCATTCTCACTATGTCAAGTGAAAATTAATTGTCAATTAGTGATTATGTTGGGAGAATGCACGTCTAGCTTCTGAAATGGTTTTTATCTTTGAAAAATAAAACAAATATGACTTTCAAAAAAAAAGGAAAGGAAAAGGAAACAGAAAAGGAAAGGAAAGAAAAGAATTAGATGATGCCTAATGATATTCTGCTATCCTCATAGACTGGCGCTTTGCCAGTTGCCATGAGAGACACTTTCTCTGGTAACAGATGGGAATGGGTGCCGAGACCCATGGCCAAACATTAAGGAAATGTTTGGTCTCCATTGGATCCTTCCCCTCAGAGATCAGGAGCCCTGTGTGGAGGGGAGGAATGATTGTAGAAGTCAGAGGGAATGGAGGACACCAGGGGAACATGGCCTACTGAATCAACTCAGCAGAACTCATAAGGGCTCACAAAGACTGAAACAGCAATCCTGCAACCTGCATGGCTCTGCAGCAGGTCCACTGCATTTACATTATGGCCATTAGCTTAGTGTTCTTGTAGGACTCCTAGCAGTGGGAACTGGTGTGTCTCTGACATTTTGCCTGCTCTTGGGTTGCCTTGTCCAGTACCCAAATGAGTACTTATAATTTGTCATATTTGTCACATTTGGTTGTTGTCCTTTGGAAACCTGCTCTTTTCTGAAGTAGACAATGTTATAAGATTTTGTGCTACCTCTGCCTCTGAGTAGTTTTAGGGAAGAATCCATTGTATGAAAGATCCACAAATATAACAATGTTTCAAATTGCATGGTGAGGGAGACAGTTGTCTAGATGTCTTCCTGAAATTCTAAATTCAGAGGCAGACTGTAAGCTTGAATAACTAAGGCCTCCTACCTCCATTTTAAGTGCCCCAAACTCTTATATTTATAATTAGAAAATAATGTAACAGTAAAGTTGAGCAATCACACATAAAACTATGCTATGTGTGAATATTAAATATATCTTATAATTCTCTGTGATACTCAGAGCCCCAAGTGAACTTTCTAGAGCTAAACAGCTTTTAATTGTTATACAACACACACACACACACACACACACACACACACACACACACACACACGGGGAGGTGGAGAGAGAGAGAGAGAGAGAGAGAGAGAGAGAGAGAGAGAGAGAGAGAGAATCTTGACATTTATCTCTCTGACATATAAACCTCCATCTTGTGTATCACCAGAAGCTTATGCTCCATGTTTATTCATTTTCTTACTTAGAAAATAAAGCTGGGTCTCTTTTCAAGATCACATACCAAATAAAATTATATTGAGAATAATATGCTTTCACCATCCAGCTATATCACTCCTGGGCATATACCTAATGTGCTCTGTCTCCTACTATAGAGATACTTGTTCATCTATGTTGTTGCTCTATTAGAAATAGTGTAGATGTCCATCAACTAATGAGTGGATAATGAAAATGTGATACATATATACATGCTTTAAAACAAAAAAAAAGTGAAAAAATGAAGTTCACAGTCAAGGGATAGAAGGAAAGAAAATAGAGTGATATGCTTTCCCTTTGTTGAATGCTCAAAATATTCTGAATGACTTGGGTATAAAAGGACTCAGGATACAGAGCCCTGCATATAAATCCATGAGCTCAGGATCCATTACTATCAACAATTCCAAAAATGTTTAAGTATCTCCACCAACGTACATCACTTTTTCTGGCTCTCTCTCTGTACTACCAGTTTATGTCAAGAAGGTGTTGATGTGATTTTCACATACAAGTGAAATTATATAGAATGTACTCTGACTCATCTAGACACATAAAAGAATTCTGAAGTCAAAAGACTGGTTTCCACTCTCATGACATTTAGACATTCGCTGCAGATCTCTGCTCCATGCTTTGACAATCCCCCAGTACAGGAACGACAACAGAACAAATGATGAGGATTTGTGGAGAGATTGAAAAAGCCTGGTCAAATTGAATGTGATCATGAGGAAAATGAGATGCCATCATCACAGTTTAATCTACATTGTTTTAGGAACATTTTAGCAATGTTAAGACATCTATTTGGAAAGAAAATACTTAAAGATTAAGTTGTTTTATATCATCTATGTAAATAAATATACAATTGCTTCTTCTGTCCATTCTGAACTATTGTCATGTGTAGATTGTCAAGTCTTTTCTTAGTTTAAGCTAAAAAAAAAAAAATGACAGGTTTTCAGATAGGGTTCTGCCTGTAAAACTTGTGGTGTCTTTTCTCTGTGTCCTAGAAAACATTTCAAGCATCTGAAGTGCCAGCAAACAGACATGTTCCAACATTTCTTAGGAATTTCTTTGACATACTATGTGAGGGCAATCATCTTTATGATAATCTTTCCTATTGGTTTAGTTGTTATTCAGATCAGTTCAGGTGTTTTAATTAATTTTTGGTTGTGCCTTCAAAGCTAAAGGGTATAAATGTTCTTAGATTCTCATGTTTTATGCTCAGTTAGGGAATGATGCTCTATTTGCAGAAGGCTGAACTGATCTTATTCGTGAAAGCGCTCTTAGATGCCTCATCTGTCTTTCTACTAGCTGTCTATTCCTATTATTTCTTTTTTTTCATTTCAGAGCTGTTTTCTCAATAAGTTTTCTGTTTCTCTGATTAGAATTATTCTCCATGGAGACTGCAAAAGTATCAATGCTCTCCAGTAAACATTCCACTTCCCATATGCCCTTGCAACAGACAAGCACTTCTGTCCTGATTTACATTGCTGTGGCTTATTCCAGACCTCTCAAGGACACCATTGATGCAAATAAGACACTTAGTCACCCCCTTATGTCTGTGATTCCAGAAGAAGACAGTACTTGTCCAAGATTTAACGAGATGTGTGTCTTCTCCTTTGCCTGTCCTTGATTTTGTCTAACTTTTACAATGCTTGACAGCAATTTATTAAAGAAACAAGGCTGGGATTGTGAATAGCTTCTACTATCATTGATGAGGCTAAATTTTCTCTGCATGTTTTTATTATCTGTATTGGCTTTAGGAATCAAGTAGAAAATGAATCGCAATAGTATCATTTTTGTCTTGCTTTCCTTTCATTTATTAATCTTAATTTCATTCTTCCACTTGCTCTTTAATACCTTTCTAACATTTCCTAAATGAGAAAAAAAACATGCTTTAATGTTTTATCAAACTTCTTCCATCTCTCCTTTCTGATGCCATTTCTGTTATCCTTGCTCCGTTGTTCTTTTCTAGAATTGGCTAGCAGAAAGGGCAGGAACAAAGGCAATACTTACTCATATGTCACAAAAATCAGTGCCCGGCATATGGTAAAGTTCTTTATTCTCTTTCAATGCCATGGGTAGAAATCAATCACCATCTAATTACTGCTTAGGGAGATGATTCTTCTTAACAATTATACATGTTATTTTTTTTTATCTTAAAAGAGTTTAAAATGGTAAGCCTGAGTTACCAACCCCGTGTACAGATGCAGAATAAAAACCTGTAAAAGTGTAGCAATGTAAGTCCTTATCACTCAGGCAACCCATGTATTTTTTAATTTTCCATGAGGAAAGTATAGCTAAAAAGGCCTTAACCTGTAAAAGCAGATAATACATACGTGTATTTACTATAAATTCTAATAGACTATGTTTTTTATTGGTGATGAAATAAAGATTTCACAAGTATAGTTATCTGAAAGGAAATCTGTCTATCACCAGTATGGAAAGGTCTTGAGAGTTGGCTCAATACAATTCTGAATATGGATGGCCAACATGGACTTTTGAGTTAGCAGTAATTCCATCAAATGATATTCCATGCTTCCAAACTCTTGGTCAAGACTATAATCTTGTGTTCCCATTGAACACCCATGATTAGGACACTTGGGGAAAGGATACGAAGCACTGTAGATATCTTCTGATAAGTGCAATTTTAATTTTCTTTGGAAATATTGCTAAGTAGGAAGTTTATGAGCCACAGGTGAGCAGTCAACTTTATTGTATAAATTCTAAGTTTTATTATATAATATGTAATAAATAAGAGGTCAAATAATGCATTGTATCTTATTTATGAAGTGGGATGTTAGACATTAAGAAAAAGCCATGTTCTAGTACATCAAAGAAACCCACAGATTATAGCAAACAAAGGAACTAGGATTTAAGACTGTAGACTATATGGTTGTCATGAAACTAAAATGATCATTTGTTATGATGTGCACATAAGATTTACATACTTTCTTGTAAATTGTGATTCCATTTACAATAAGAGTTCTAGAACTGAAAATGACAGGTGTGATCTTAGAGTACTTTTTACACTCTTCATAACCACCCTTCCTTCAGGTTAAGCACTTTTATAACAGTTAAAAGCTTAAGTTCAAGGGCACCATGTGGATGTGCATTCAAAACCTGAAAGAAAACTAGAGCTTCCTGACTTCTGCAAGTATTTCTCACTGTGAAATTTGGCTTTTCAAGACGTTTTCTAAATACATCAAGAAAAGGAAACTAAATCAACCTTTCCATTTGAAAGTAGATCTTCAGTTTGTGGTTTGTAATGCCTCATCTTGATTACAGTGTGCAATATTTTTATCATCAGTATCACTAAATTAGTTTAGTTATGAGTTCTGACACTTTATCTAGGCACTATATTTCTAAGGTGAAAATGAATTAGGAAATCTTTACATTTTAATACTGTCATAGACTGAAGAGAATGCCTCATACTAGTGAACAACATTTAACAAACCATGAAGTTATTAGTGAATATTTTAAGGTTTATTTTCTTCAATTAAGAAGAAATTTTAAAAGTTTTACAAAAATATAAATGTTCTATGTTAGTTGATTAGAGATACTCTAAAATGTGATGTTAAAATTTCATTATTTATATAATGCACATACTTTGCTTCAGCATTCTTGAGGCAAGAACTGCATGAAGCAGGATGGGACACTATGGTTTCTACGGAACTCTACACCAGTACCCACTTACTTATGATTTTCACATGGCATCCTTACTATATATGAGCAAATACTCCATGTTTCCATTTTTGAAATTGACACCAACCATCTTGGATCTTACACCCACTCCATTAGGAACATATATTGACTAAATATCTTCAAAGAACTCTTCTGATCAAAGATATAGCAGTAAAAAAAGAAGTAATTTCTAGGTAATAGAGAATAGAATAAAACTGAAAATGGAAATTAAAGAGAAGAAACACCCAATTCAATTTCCAACACAGATTTGAATTATGCTAAGAGTAATTCCAATAAATCATGGTTTTAAAATGTTAACCTAAATCTACATTTTTTCACGGAAACTAAATTGCTGACATCTAAAAATTTTCAACTATACATCTTAAAATATTCAAGAATGAGTCTATCAGAGTTCTAATTATAACTCATTAGGTAAATACTTAATATATTCCTCTTGAAATTTACAAATAGCTGTACTGAGCTGAGTTTATTTTGACATTTGTTTAAGATGACATATGGAAAATGTTAAATCCATAAAAATAAAACTCAGATATAAAATTAAGAAGAGATATTTGATGTGCACTGGCAGCTAAGGAGCCCTTATATTGCTAATAATGTTTCCTCGAATAACTAGCTAATAATATTCTAAAAGTTAGTTTTAAAATAAAAGTGTGGAGAACTCATGTGACATATTATATCCCTCCTTTCCCATAATTTATTTTTTAGTTGTGCTTTGACAATTACACCTATGTGAATAATTGTGATTGTGTTGAATTAACTCTTCTTCACCTACGATCTCTAGTCCCCTCCTCCCCCGCCTAGGTTTTTTGTTTGTTTGTTTGTTTGTTTGTTTTGTTTTGCTTTTTGAGAAAGGGTTTCTCTGTATAGCTCTGGCTGTTCTGGAACTCACTTTGTAGACCAAGCTGGCCTCGAACTCAGAAATCCACCTGCCTCTGCCCCCCAAGTGTTGGGATTAAAGGCATGTGCCACCACGCCCACCTAAAGAAATCTTTTTTTTTTTTTTTTTTTTTTTTTTTTTTTTTTTTTTTTTTTTTTTTTTTTTTTTTTTTTTTTTTTTTTTTTTTTTTTTTTTAGCTTTTCGAGACAGGGTAGGTATGGATATCCTGGAACTCACTTTGTTGTAGACCAGCCTGGCCTCGAACTCAGAAATCCACCTGCCTCTGCTTCCCGAGTGCTGAGATTAAAGGCATGGGCCACCACGCCCAGCTCTTTTCACCTACCATCTCTAGTTTCCCCCACCCTATCAACTACACTCATCCCAGCACAGTCCCTTCCCCAGATTCATATCTTTCATTTTGATTTTGTGATCATTAGGTTGGAACAATCCATTAAAGCCTGGTGTGGTCAACTGTGAGCATAAACCAGAACTCAATGATTACTTCATCTTGATCTATCGGTAGCAAGCAGCTGGACACTGAGGTCTAGTGCCCTGCTGAATTCTGCCAGCGTCCATGCCCTAGTATCAATAGCTCTATTATTGCACAGACACCATATAAGCTCTGTGAGTTTCTTTTGATGGTTGTTTTACTGAGAAGATAGCATTTTGCTGCTGTTTTCCTTATATCAAGGTTTTTACACTATTTACCTTTCCCTCTTTAAACAAACAATGCTCCATGTGCTCCTTAGAAAGGAGAGTATAAAGTCTCGTTTAGGACTGATGACTCACCAGTCCCTGATTCTTACCTTGTATAGTCATGAGTCTCTGCATTCCACACTATTGACCAGAGAAAAACATCTCTAATTAAGATAGAAAGTAGATTGTACTATGGACATAAACATCAATATTTAGAATACAGTTTGATACCATCTCAATTCATCTGCAATATTCACATTACCTCCTAAACCTATGATGTCTTCTAGCAGGACTTGTTGAACAGACTTGGAACACACCCACTAGAGTTCACCCTGAGAACTGAGCCTCAGATCCAGTCAGACAACAAAGGGTTACTTCCATAATCATGTTGCTATTGCACAAGTGGGCATGTCTTGCCTTGCAGGTTGGTCATGTAGTTTAAAGTGTTGAAAGTTGAATAAGAATATTGTTTCATTTTTTTTTTCCCCAAAGCATCTTGCTTGACCAAACTTGATGACCAGAAAGCCCAAGGCACTCTAGTCTCAGCAACAGGGTAACAAATGCCTACAGCCATACCCAGTGTTTGCATGAGGGTGCCAGAGATTCGAACTCATACTCTCTTACTTTCAAGACAAGGACTTTGCTCAGGTAGTAAGTTTTGGTTTCCTACTAGTTATCAGTTTTAAAAGATAAACAGCTGCTCTTCATTATTTTTTTTAATTTGAAGAATATAATAGACACATGTAAAATCACCTTATTTCTCTGAAAATGTTGCTTGCTGCTTGATTATATTAATTTTAACATGAATTTTTCTACAAAACATGTTTCTTTCTGCAAGACTATTTTTACCCCATTGGAACTCAGTTATTTAAATTTTACCTATGCATGTATGTATATATGTATTCATTTACTGAGAAGGGCTCTCTTCTGTTCCAGGATGGACTTGAATTCTCTAGCCAAGGATTACCTTATACTTCTAATAGCTTCTTGTTCTGTACAAGTTTTGGGGTCATATGTTTCCTCAACCATACTTGGTTTATGTGGTACTAGAAAAGTTGTCCAAGTACTGCCTGGAAGCCAAGAACTCTACTAATTGAGTTGCTGCCAAATGTCATCTCTTCTCCTTTATTGATATACATGGGGAGTTACAGACAACTTCTTCCAACATGAAGTATGTAAATACATGTAAAGTTATGACATAAATAATAGCACACCCAGAATTTCCCCTTAGGACTTAGTGATTATTTGTTCCCTTGGATTCAGTGTTTAAAATGATTTTACAATTCACTTGGGTCATCCAGATAATGAGTTCAACAAAGACCTGAATTGATTTCACATGATCTAAGTGGAGTTTCATTCCCATTGGATACTCATTTGAACGTGAGTACTTTCAGGTAATCTTGACCTCAACTGTAAGTCTGTGTTTCCTTCCCACTGTGTAGTTTCTCAGCACAAACCTGCTGAGACTCTTCACTTAGGATTCGTGTTCCAGGCTCTCAGTAAAGGTCTGTACACTCACTTTTTAGTCCAAATGATTGAATTAAGAAAACAACATAGGTAGAACCACAACATTTGTTTTCTAAAAATGGACTGATCCATTCTTCCTCATGAGAAGCAGGCTCAACAAGGCATGTGGAAGGGAGCAAAAATGTTAAGGAGTTTTTATTTTAAATAAATGAACCAGAAATTGACATTTAAAAGCAATTAAGTGAATCAAAGGAGAACGGGTTGCTCTTCTTGTATCAATATTGATATCAAAAGAAATAATAATAGACACCTGCTGGCCCACTGCTCCCCAAACCTCCACTGAAGTCCTGATAGTATATATAAGTGACCCCAAAAACTCCACCAGAGAACTCCTAAACCTGATAAACAGCTTTAGTGCAGTAGCTGGATATAGAATCAACTCAAACAAATCAATGGCCTTTCTCTATACAAAGGATAAACTGGCTGAGAAAGAGATCAGGGAAACATCACCCTTCACAATAGTCACTAATAGTATAAAATATCTTGNAGTTGGCCATCAGTGGGAAGAGAGGCCCCTTGGTTATGCAGACTTTATATGCCCCAATACAGGGGAACGCAGGGGCCAAGGGGTGGGAGTGGGTGGGTAGGGGAGCAGGGCCGGGAGGGGGGAGGATATAGGGAACTAGCTGGATAACACTTGAAATGTAAATGAAGAAAATATCTAATAAAAGTAATTAAAAAAAAAAGAAATAATAATAGAGTCTCTGTCCATTGAAGAATGATGGGAGAATAATGTAGATGAATTTATCATTCAATTCCAGGAGGAAATAAGTATTTTGGTTAAGAGAAACTTTTCAAATGAATGATTACAAAGTACCGTACAACAGTCTATGGTACAGGAAGGTCAAAGCAAATAGAAAATACACACACACACACACACACACACACACACACACACACACACACACACATAGAATGTGGTTCAAAAAGTTCACTATTTTTGACTAAATTTAGGACTATATTTAGGAATAAATCTGAGTGCTGTTCACTTGATGATTGTCTGTATTGGAATGTGTCTTATTTATTGGTTCATAGCTATTTATTGGTGTTGTAGTTAAACTCCAATTTTGTAAAAATGGTATAATATTTATACAAGCGTCCAATCTATGTTTAAATCTATGGAACAATAAAGAGTCCTTGTAAATCCTGAACTTGATTTACAAGAACTTTGTCAAGTAAATATGTTGTTTATATCTGGGGTGATGGTGAGGGAAAATGAGTGGGGAACAACTGTGAATTGAGAAGGTCATTTCTGGACTTTGTTTTTCTAGTCATCTAATTTAGGGAGGCTAAAACATTTGGATTCCCTACTCTACAAAGTAGAAGGGAGTATGTTGTCCAATCATAAACTAGAGAAGAAAGGAGCTGTAAAGTGGAGATAAAATGCATTCCCATAATGACTAGAAGTGGATCCTTCAGAGTTAAGCATAATTATAGCTAGTAAACAGTACATCAGACTTTGTCATTGAAAGCATTGCTTCAAAAATACCTATTTCTGTTCAACCAATATAGGACAGCACAAATATGACTATGCAGTTACATACAGACGATGCTTATTTTGCTATATGTGTAAGGTTATATTGTTACTGAGTAGAGTCCACATGTAGTGTCCTTACCTACATAGAGCATTAGTCAAACAGAATACACATCACCAATGTAGAGATTCATTCTTAATAGCAAGACTGTGTTTGTTGTTTGTTAAGTTTGATTTATTTTTCTACTTGGTACTTTGGTTACCAATAACTAATAAACAACTAAGAGTGTATCTTTGTTCTATCACAAGTGTCAATCAAATTGAAATCCAAGAGGAAAGCAAAAATGAAAACAAAAGAAAAATCATCAAAACCATGCTTTCCTTCTAAAAACAAATCTGCATTTCATTTTGTACTTTAAAATAATTTAGATTTTCTACAGTCAAACTGTGCAATGCATTGTGTTTTAGAAGAAGTTAGATAATATCTGAAATGTAATTATTGCTTATGGGAGATGTCTCTTAGGAACAATTAACATGTGAATGTATTCTGTAATAATTTACTTAATTACTAGTAAAACTGAAGTGAAATTTAATTAGAGGGAAATGCATAATTTAAACTTTTGGTTTTCTTTTCATTTGTTTGTTTTGTTTTATTAGAAAGCTTTTTGATTATGTTGAATGGTTGGTTTGTTGCAGTTTGTTGCTCAGATTCAAATGCCCCAGACTTGATCTTTATGTGACACAATGCTATTCAAATGGGCACAATTAGCTCATTTGCTATGACAGTATCAAAATTCAGAACCTATATGTCTCTCCACCTAACTAGGGTGAATTTGAATTCACGTTGCTACAGACATTTATGTAAATTTTCAATTTGTGGTGATACCACTGTCCTCTGAAAGACAAACAATATATTTCCATTTAAACACTTGTAGCTATAGAGAATTAAAGATGGTGGGGAGGGGATATGTCATAGTTATCAGTAGTGTAAAGATTGGCACATTACCTTGGCTCAGGTAAAGCTGCATGAAGGCAACTTTGTAAAAACAAACAAACAAACAAACAAACAAACCAGTCATGAAGGCTTGGAAAGAAAAGAGATCTGGTGCTTGGATGCAGAAGATGAAAAGAGGGTAATAGAGAAACCTTGATCAAAGGATAGTGTGTGTGTGTGTGTGTGTGTGTGTGTGTGTGTGTGTGTGTGTTTGTGTGTGTGTGTGTGTGATAGTATATGTGTGTGTCATAGTGTGTGTGTGTGTCATAGTGTGTGTGTCATAGAGTGTTTGTGTCATAGAGTGTTTGTGTCATAGTGTGTGTGTTAGATTGTGTGTGTGTCATAGTGTGTGTGTGTCATAGTGTGTGTGAGAGAGATAGTGAGTGTGTGTGATAGTGTATATGCGTGTCATAGTGTGTGTGTGTGTGTCATAGTGTGTGTGAGAGATAGTATGTGTGTGTGTGTGTGTGTGTGTGTGTGTGTGTGTGTGTGTGTGTGTATGTGAATTTTTAGTGGAATGATTTCCCAAGATGTTGGATTTTGTAGAAATATTCAATGTTTGTATCCATATGATTCCAAAGAATAAAATGTTCAATATTTAAAAAAAAAAATTCAAGCTGAAACTTTTTTTAGTGGGAATGATATATTAAACTTCACTTAATGGAAGATAATCAGGGCAAAGACAAGCCTCTCCCACTTAGACCCCCTTTTTTCTCATGCATACTAAAGGTTATTTTATGACACTCTATTAATGGAAAGATCTAAGCTAGATTAAGAGGGCTCTCCAGTTCCCTCCTACAGCCCAGCTTGCACTGAAATTCTTTAAAGGAACTATATGCATTGGAATTCTCCCATGCATTAGTCCTTCAATCTTTAAAATGCCTTTGAAGCCATCTGCTTCAGAGTTTCTTTTTTAATGAAAATGGAAAGGAGTGGTCATAGCTGTCTATAATACAGAGGTCTTTTTTTGTATGTCTAATTTGTTTTATCACAAGAAGGGAGCATTCAGATAGAATTATTTTTATTCATAAGAAAATGAATGAATTAAAAAGAATTTCAGTAAGACTATAAAATTAGAAATATATTATAAATAAGTTGCCATTCTCAATCACTTCAAAATACCATTCTACACAGTAAAATATAGTGTGAATATCTGTAGCTTATTCACAAATAATATGTTTACACATATTTCCACAAAACATTTTCACTTGCAAGTTGGGAGACATCTCCTCTTGAAATAAATATCTGAAATTAATAGCACTCTATAAATAAGAAAATAAAACTTTGGAGAATTATGTCCAAAATATGCACTTCATATAAAAATATTTTGATACAGTTATTGCTACATTTAAGCAAAACATGGTCTCCTTTTTGTCTTTTAATATTCAAGACATTGTAGTTTTATAAGAAAAGAAAATATAAAAAGTTTGAACTTTGAAGTTAATATATTCATCACCTACCATGGAAAGGTTAATATTACTTTTGAGTCTTCATTTCAGTTTTAGTAAAATCGGTGAGATAGAGCATCTATGTCAGCATGGTTGTTGAGAATTTTAAAACAATGCATCACTGTACCCTATTCAATGTTAAATGCAATGAAATAATAGGTATATTTCTCCACTAAAATTTTCTTTACAACTTTTTTGGGTGTAAGTGCTTAAATATGTTTTCCTTTATAGAGAATTCATAGTTTCATCATTGAGCAATCCCTCACGGTCAATATTAACTTCACAGAGAATTACCTTTTCTTATTTTCTTCAGAATTAGAAAGTGTGATCTAATAAGAATATCATTCCTCTATGTTATACTGAAAGTCATCTGGAAATGTGCTTTTCTGTGATGACCATGTCCAAATCTACGATTGGAGAATAATGTCACCTCATTTATTAAATGCTAAAGATTATTCATACTCCAGGATTTTTTAAGAAATATGAGTGTAAAACCTAGTCAATCTTAACAGATATTTCTTTTGTAAATAGGAAAAGAATGGTTTAAGAATATCATCAATACATGATTAAAAAAAATTGATGGTATATGAGACTTCCAAAGAAAGTATAAGTATAAACCAGTAAGATGATGTTACAATGGAAATCAGTAGGACAGGAAAAGGCCCAGGAATCACTTGGGTGAGAACTGACAGTCCTGAGATGAGTTTCCCTTGTTGCACCATCTCCTGAGCAGGTCATAGCCATGCTGCTGTACCATCTCCTGAAGAGGTCACAGTGATGCTAGGGCTGCAAGTGGGTGGCTCCCATGTGCCTTCATGTTAGACCCTTTGAGCACAGCTCACTTGTCCTGCAGCTCTTACTAATGTAAGCTTCTTTTTGCCTTACTTTTTCTTCTTCTTCAAGATAATTTATGTATTGCTTTCTGAATTCCCTTCCAATGTACTGATTTTATGGTCTGCTATACTTCATCTACTCTTAAATGCTTTTCTCATATAAATTCACTTTTTTAATGATGGAAATCCAATTTTACTTTACTACACCCTATCCTCTCATTCATGTGTGTCCATATGTATGGGAATATGTGTTCCAAGGTGCACATGTGGAAGTCACAGGACAACTGGTAAGAACTGTTTTATCCTTCCACCATGTGGGTCACAGCAAGTGCAGGCTCTCAGGCTTAGTTGGCAAGCACCCTTACTTGCTAAACTACCTAGACAGCCGTGTGTGTGTGTGTGTGTGTGTGTGTGTGTGTGTGTGTGTGTGTGTGTGTGTGGTTTGTATTTGTGTGTGTGTGTGTGTTTATTTATACACAAAGATATATTCTATAGTACACTGTTTTTGTTTCTAGTTTAAATAACACACAAGCATCTTAGACTCCCATTACACACTATCTGAGAGAGATGGAAAGCAGGCTGAAAACAATCCTGGCTTTAGTTCTCCATAAAGCACCTTTAATTTCTTTTTTCCTTTATGAAGTGACTCCTACTTTGTCGGCATGAGCTTCCTTGAAACTTTGTGTGTGTGTTTGTGTGGGGGGGGATGTCTCTGTGTAATTATGATTCCTAGAGTCAATATACTTCTAAATATACTTCTTGTTGTGTACAATAGTTCATGTACTCAAAATTTATATTTTATATGTCACTTCCAAACGAGGTTTTGATCACTCATTTCACATATTTTTTTTATTATTACGTTATAGTCTCTGATGAGAATAATTTTAATGAAATAATAATTATAAAACTACTTGGATCTAACTGATTTTACAATTTTACTTTAAAATATGTAATATATGCTTGTGTGTGTGTGTGTGTGTGTGTGTGTGTTGTGGATAATGTGTTTATGTACAGATATAGTGTGTGTTTTTCTGGAGTTGATTCTTCTTTTCCATGTTACCTGGAAGCAAGTTCCATCTTGCTTCTTAAAAAGCACTGTGTACTTCATATTAATTGCACTCCTAGGTTTAAGCTTATTCTTCTATTTCTTACTTTTGCAATAATAATTTGTTTTTATTATGTGTATGCACCTTCTATGCATTGTAAATGACAGTCACTAATGAGAACAAAGGCTATGTAACTATAGCCACAATATCAATATTGACTATTTTAGGAATTACATTTAATTCATACAATAATTCTCTTTCTTATATTTATTATTTCTCTGGCTTTAGAAAGGAGAAAACAAAGACTTTGAAGGATGCGGATATTAAGGTATAGAACTCAAGGTTTTTCCTCCTCATTAAACCACAGACTAATAAGAACCACTGTCTTCCGACAATTACAAAGCGGAGACTCTCACTGACACGGCTCAGTGTGGAGCGCTGAAGGGCTTCATCAACGCCACAGTCTGTGCCTAAGGCTTTCTAGATTAAAGCCCCGAATGAATAACCATGGTTGTGTGGCTCAGACAAGATGCTACAATGAATCTGATGAAGAACTCATCCAGGTTGCAAACACTGGGCTCATTCCACACAACACCTCTGCATCTTTGTGAACCTTCGTTTTCCTGCTTGATCTTAACTGGAAGAAAACCAGCCTTCTAATCATCAGGTAGACTATGTAATGACTAGCATGTTTTTGAGATTTACAATGCATAGAGAAGAACTTTAAGTGGCCCCAGTGAAGAAGGAAATGCCCACAGATGTCAAAGCAGGCATTCTCTGAGTGAGGTGTGTGTTTGCCTGTAACCACCCCTGAGAACGTGTCATAACATGCTCATAATCTAGAAACTTGGCTATAAGAATGAACACAGTAGAACAAGCCTTGCTTATTGCTCCAACGCCTTATCTTCATATAAATACAATTTAATTTCTTTAATAAACTTCTGGCTGATTGCACAACATATCTTCCTTAATCTTCCTAGCAAAAGTTCAGTATTCTTGCGGAGCCTCATGGACCCAGCTTGGGCTGGGGCTCAGACATCAGTCACAGGACTGATAGTGAGCTGGGCTGTTTAGTTCAACTTCCCCTTGGGATGTAGTTGCTTATGTAAGTGGCTCCAGTACACTAACTCCCTTAATAGACATAGAAGAAAGCAGAGTCTTTTAGGAAACCCTGTGATTACTTGTCATAAATTAGCTTAGCGTGCAAAATATAATTTATTTCTGGCTGGGCCTTTCTCCCTGCTAGGTTATGCTATATACTACACAGACATACATACAAAAAGTGAAAAGGAAAAAGTCAAGAGTTATAATTACATTCACATGTTGGCTAATTGGGCCCTTCAGGGCCTTCTTTCTAATTATAAGAGGGCAGAGAAAGAAGAAATCTCACTAACAGCAAATACACACAGAATGAATATGAGTTTAAATGGGTTGTACTGGCTACATAAAAGCTGTAAAACTTGATAAGAAAGGGATGATATCACTTGCCAAACATCTCCTACACATTAAAAATAAAATCAGGCCCGTAGCAGTATCATTTGCAGAATACAAGATGAGAAAATATATATTTAAAATGGATTCACTAAGACAAAAGAGAACTTTCAAATACAGATCTTAGGTGGATGTGCTTATTATATATCTGTTTTAGAAAATCAGGACATTATTAAGTTACTCTACTATTTTAAATTTATTATTAAAAACAAAACCCCTAGGTAGCAAATTCAAAACATGTATGACTTTTGTAAGACAAAAGTGGAAACTACATATAGTATTTACAAATAATCTTGAAAATCTCCAGAGAGTTTGTTTTTAACCTGTGACATGTAAATTTTTATTTTAGTCTGGTATTAAAAGCAACATGATTATTTTGATTCTTGCCATTAAAATACTGGGAGGTGCTAGTCTGATAATGTTTAAGCTAAGATTTAATTCACCTACTTTCAGTTTCTCTTGGGGCTGCTAGATGCTTCAAAGAGTGTCCCCCACATTAGAGCAAATTGTGGAATTTTACAAGGTTGTAATTCATTTTCCTTCCCGTGGAGTGGTACCCTTTTGACAAGCCTATAAAATCCCAGTGTTTATAGTACATGTGTACATAATATCACATTACACCTCCTAACCCAGATAAACTGGCAAGAACACTGAGGCTCAATGAGAAAGATTGCCTTTATCTCTTAAAACTGTCATTTTAATTTCCACACTAGACAACGCCATAGATGTAAGATGACTTAAGTTCCTAGTGGCTGTAAGACCACAATCTTGTAATGTTTCTAATTTAATACCTAGTCAAATTGCTTTGCATTTAGTCTTCTTGTCTTAATTTATGTGAATTGCTTACTTTGCTACACCCACAGGAACAGTGTATTATACAACATTCTAAATTCAATCCTCTTCTCTGACTTATACTGTGGACAAAGCCAAAGCAATCACACCACTCAAAAATAACTTAAAATGAAATGGCAATTCCAGGCGGGACAGTACCTGATGCTCTGTGGGCTGCCATGACCCTGCCTGAGTGCTGGAGAAGGGCACAGTCCTCAACTTGCAATTTTAAACTTACTTTCTGTGGTGTTGGAATCAAACACCCAGATAACACAAAGGAAACTTTTGCTAGCACAAAATCTAATCAAATGTAATATGTCTATTTTATAAGCACCATTTGGTGACTATTAGAGTTCAAGGTTCTAATTGTGAGTTCAGTTCATAAAAAGAAAATTGGCTTTCACATGAGCAATGCTTTCAATCAGAAATAGTAAGCACACATTGAAGTACCAGGTTTCCAGCCATTATTCTCTATATTTAAGTACCAGGTTTCCAGCCATTATTCTCTATATTTAAGTTAATGCCTATTAAGGGCTCCGTCCAACCCTCACACACTGATATTCGGCTCCCTGTGCACTCAGATTTATGCACATTTCCTGGGCTCAACAGAAATTTGAAAAATAGGAAAATGATTCTGAAGAGTTGAGGGTGAAGATCAATTGTTTGTGTGGTAGGTTTTAAAGAAATTCTTTGAGGGATGTCTAAAGATAGGATTAAACCATATCAACTGAGTACAGCTGACAATCCAATCTGTGCTTTCCATAGAATATTCTAGAGCTTCCCCCAATGCAGGCAACTGCTCTTCCTCAGCTAACTCAAGGTCAGCTAAACTTATTACTACTATTTTGCTAAAATATGGACTGTACACTACCTAACATAGAAAATCATAAGTAGTGTTACTTTAGAAACTTAAAATACCCAATTGTAGAAAATTGTACGAAATAAAAAATTACTCATTTATAGTTTTTGTATCTTTTAAAATTAAAGTAAAAGTATATAGTTGTAAAGGCAACAATGCTTGTCCTGTGGCTGGGCTACAAAGGATGTTTTAACTTTTAGTCATTTGTTTACTGGACAACAGTGTGGCATCCAGTGAAAGCATAAGAGTGTGCTGCAGAGCCTGGGCAGCTTTGACCACACATGCTCTGTGACTACCCACCAGAGCTGTGCTTTTACCTGCAGCTTGAGAGAACTGTGTACTGAGCTGAGATCAAACCTACAGTGATACAGGGAAGCTGCTGCCATAGCAAAGCTGGTGCTCCTGTCAGACAGAGGGCTGGGGGGAGAATGCTCACAACGTGATTTAGGTCTCTAGGAAGTAGAAAGAGTAAATCTTTGAAAACTTAATCAGGACTTGAGAGAAGCACATTCCAAGTGCACAGCCAGGGAAGGTGTGGTAGGCTCTAGACAGCACAAAAAGATCATCTTTGCATCTATGAGGCAGGAAGCTGAGCATGTCCGGCTGTTGGAAGCCAAGTGTAGACACAATTAATTTGTTTCTCTCTCAGTGGAATTCACTTTCCCATAAAATAGTATACATGAATGGTTGAACTATGTTCAACTCACTAACCTTCATGTTTACAATATCTACAACATAATTAGGCTTCATTAAGTAATTTTAGAATTAATTTACACATGAAAAGGTGCTATTCTTGAACATATTTTCTCTGAGGCTTTGGAAAATACAATGCCATAATTTTTCAGTGATATGTAAATATAAATGCTTATTAAATGGGATCAAGAGAAAATAAATTTAATAAAGTACTCACATGCATTGTGTTCAATTCAGAACACTGTGCCTTGGCCAGTATTTAGACACTATATAAATAGAATACCTTAAAAATTTATGGTTCACTGACAGAAAACAGTACAGGAAGGCACTGCAAGAATTTAAGGTCTTTTTGAAGCATTGATTGATCCTGTTGGGAAAGAAAACCCTATGGACTAGGCAAGCATTTACATTACATTTTCTCAAGTCCTATTAAAATGATGTCCCAAGTCCTCAGAAATTAGATATTCCCTGAAAATTATTTCTGGTGTCACTGCTGTTCCACAGCATAGAGGCTGGGAATAGGGTGTAGAATTATCAGATCTAGGGAAAGTGTAGGTGAGCCTGGAAGGATCAACACAAGCCATGTGGAAAACAAAAGATGCAGAAAATCATGGACCTCAGAGAAGAGTGAGCGGACCTAGGATCACCACTGTCTTTATGACAGCCTCTGCAATTCGTACTGATCCTCCGGTCCTCCTTTAATCTCATTTTAACAACAAGATAGAGAACTATTGAACTTGGTGCAACATGGCACCAGGAGTGGGGGCTGGCATACTAACCAATAGAACAAGAACCAAAATAAAAGATCAGGAGGATGACTTAGCTGGTTTCATTTGATTAGATGACTTACATTTTAAAAAAATTGCATGAGATATGAACATATTTCAGTAATTATGAAGACTTGGACATACTTTTTAAGCATAAACTATACATTGACATCTGAAATTTAGGTAAAACTTGATGAATTCTCTCCAACAGCAGATTCTCACAGCAACTGATGTCACTATCACCTTACCTTACCTCACTCTGTGGTTTTATATTATCAGCCACTATCCTCTTCTCTGCCCAGGAATTTTTATAAAACACATAGTTTGTAAATAATCTGGGACTAAGACACAGGGCTGTGAGGAGCAGACAACTCTGGAGAAATAGACTCTAACAGCAAACAAATAAAACTTAATGTTGTAAACCAATACCAAGGAGAGTTCAAAATTTGTATCTGTAACTGTTAGTGATCTGGTCATTCCAAATAAGTGTAAATTGAAATTTGTATATCATAGTGTTCTATGAAACATAGACTATTTTGTAAAACATTTTTAAATTTATGTATTTTATGTATTTATTTTTCAAATGTTATCTCCTTTCCCGGTTTCCCCTCTGGAACTCCCCTATGCCAAACCCCCTCCCCCAGCTTCTATGAGGGTACGCCCTCTCCCACCTCACCACCCTGGCATTCCCCTACACTGTGGAAATTGGGCATTCAGAGGACCAAGGGCCTCTCCTCCTATTGATGCCAGACAATGCCATCCTCTGCTACATACGTAAAAGGAGCCATGGGTCCGTCCATGTGACCTCTTTGGTTGGTGGTTTAGTCCCTGAGGGCTCTGACAGTCTGCTTGGTTGATACTGTTGTTCTTACTATGGGGTTAGAAAGCCCTTAAGCTCCTCAGTCCTTCTCTGACTCCTGCATCAGTGTTCCGTGCTCAGTACAATGCTTGGGTGTGATCATCTACCTCTGTATTTGTCAGGCTCAGGCAGAGATTCTCAGGAGACAGCTATAACAGGATCCTGTCAGCAAGTACTTCTTAGCATCCACAATAGTGTCTGAGTTTGGTGTCTGTATATGGATGGATTCCCAGGTGGAGCAGTATCTGCATAGCTTTTCCTTCAGTCTCTCCTCCACACTTTGTCCCTCTGTTTCCACTAGACAGGAGCCATTCTGGGTTAAACATTTGGAGAGAAGGCCCCATACCTCAACTGGGGGGGCTTGCCTAACCACTGTATACGGTCTCTACAGGCTCTCTCTTTCCTTTGTTGGGCATTTCAGCTAATCGCATCACCGTTGGGTCCTGGCAGCCACTTGCTTCTCTGGCATCTAGAATGTGTTGGTAGCTACTCCCAGTTCTGCACCCCCATTGCTACACACCTCTCTTCAAATTCTTGACCCACTGTATATAATCCCTGTCTCCTCTTATACCTGATTATGCACCCCATTTTCCCCTCTCCCTCCTTTCTTGCTCCTAAGACCTTCCTACCATCTACCACCCCTGAGTATTTTGTTCCTCCTTATAAGAAGAAATGAAGCACCCACATTTTGGTCTTCTTTCTTCTTGAGCTTCAAATGGTCTTTGAATTGTATTTTGGTTATTTAAAGTTTTGGGGCTAATTTCCACTTATCAGTGAGTGCATAGCATTTGTTTTTGTTTTTGTTTTTCTTTCCTGATTGGGTTAATTCACTCAGGATGAGATTTTCTAGTACCATCCAGTTGCCTAAGAATTTCATGTAGTCATAGTTTTTAATAGCTGAGTAGGACTCCATTGTATATCTATTTGTCTAATGAGGAACATCTAGGATCTATCCAGATTCTTGCTTATTATAAATAAGGCTGCTTTGAACATATTGGTGCATGTGTCCTTGTTATATGTTGGAGCATCTTCTGGGTATATGCCCAGGTGGTATAGCTAGGTCCTCAGGTAGTACTATGTCCAATTTTCTGAGGAACTACCAGACTGATTTCCAGAGTGGTTGTGCCAGCTTGTAATCCCACCAGCAATGGAGGAGTGTTCCTCTTTCTGCACATCTTCACCAACATCTGCTATCACGTGAGTTTTTGATTTTTCCCATTCTGACTGGTGTGAGGTGGAATTTCAGGGTTGTTTTGATTTGCATTTCGCTGATGACTAAGGATGAAGAACATTTTTTTTTTTTTTTAGGTACTTCTCAGCCATTTGACATTCTTAAGTTGAGAATTATTTGGTTAACTCTTTACTTCATTTTAACAGTGTTATTTGGTTCTCTGGAGTGTAACTTCTTGAGTTCATTGTATATATTGGATATTAGCCCTCTAACAGATATAGGATTGGTAAAGATCTTTTCCCAATCTGTTGGTTGCCTCTTTGTCCTATTGACGGTGTCCATTACCTTACAGAAGCTTCGCAATTTTATGAGGTCCTATTTGTCAATTCTTGATCTTAGAGCATAAGTCATTTGTGTTCCATTCAGGAAATATCCCTTGTGGCCATGTGTTTGGGGCTCTTCCCCACTTTCTCTTCTATTACTTTCAGTGTATCTGGTTTTATGTGGAGGTCCTTGATCCACTTGGACTTGAGTTTGTACAAAGAGATAAGAATGGATTAATTGGCATTCATCAATATGCTACCACCAGTTGAACCAGCACCATTTGGTTATTATGCTGTCTTTTTTCCAATGGATGGTTCAAGCTCCTTTGTCAAAGATCGAGTCACCATGGGTGTGTGGGTTCATTTCTGGGACTTCAAATCTATTTAATTCATCTACTGTACCAATATCATGAAGTTTTTTATCATGATTGCTTTGTAAAGACCTTGAGGTCAGGGATGATGATTCCCCTAGAAGTTCTTTTATTGTTGTGAATTGTTTTCACTATCCTGGGTTTTTGGTTATTCCAAATGAATTTGCAAATTGCTCTTCCTAACTCTAGGAAGAATTGAGTGGAGATTTTGATGGGGATTGCATTGAATTTGTGGATTGGTTCAGCAAGATGACCATTTTTACTATATTAATCCTGCCAATCCATGAGCATAGGAGATTTTTTCATCTTCTCAGATCTTCGATTTCTTTCTTCAGGGACTTGAAGTTCTTGTCATACAGATGTTTCACTTGGTTGATTAGAGTCACACCAAGGTATTTTATATTACTTGTGACTATTGTGTAGGGTGCCATTTCCCTAATTTCTTTCTCAGACTGTTTATCTTTGGAGAAGAGGAAGGCGACTAACTTGTTTGAGTTAATTTTATATAAAGCCACTTTGCTTATCAGGTTTGTTTATCAGGTTTAGGAGTTCTCTGGTGGAATTTTTGGGGTCACATAAGTATACTATCATATCATTTGCAAATAGTGATATTTTGACTTCTTCCTTTCCAATTTGTATTCATTAGACCTCCTTTTGTTCTCTAATTGCTCTTGCTAAGACTTCAAGTACCATATTGAATATGTAGGGAGAGAACGGGCAACCTTGTCTCATCCCTGATTTTAGTGGGATTGCTTCAAGTTTCTCTCCATTTAGTTTGATACCTTCTATGGGTTTCCTGTGTATTGCTTTTACTATGTTTAGGTATGAGCCTTGAATTCCTGATCTTTCCCAGACTTTCACCATGAAGGTGTGTTGTATTTTGTCAAATGCTTTTTCAGCATCTAATAGATGATCATGTGGAATTTTCTTTTAGTTTATTTATATAGTAGATTACATAGTTAGGTTTTCATATATTGAACCATCCCTGCATTGCTGGGATGAAGCCTACTGGACCATGGTCAATGATTGTTTTGATGTATTCTTGGATTTAGTTTGAGAGAATTTTATTGAGTATTTGTACGTTGATATTCATAAGGAAAATTGCTCGAATGTTTTCTTTCTTTGTTGGGTCTTTCTGTGGTTTAGGTATAAGTGTAATTGTGGATTCATAAAACGAATTGGCATTAGGTCTTCTTTGAAGGGCTAATAGAATGCTGCACTAAAAACATCTAATCTTGGGCTTTTTTTTGGGGGGGGGTGAGATTTTTAATGACTGCTTCTATTTCTTTAGGGGTTATGAGTCTCCTTAGATGGACCATCAGATCCTGATTTAAGTCTATTACCTGGTATCTGTCTAGAAAGTTGTCCATTTTATTCAGATTTTCCAATTTTGTTGAATATAGGCATTTGTGGTAGGATCTGATGATTTTTCAAATTTCCTCCTTGGTTTCTGCTGCTATGTCTCCCCTTTCATTTTTGATTTTGTTAATTTGGATACTGTCTGTGTTCTCTCGTTAGTCTGTCTAAGGGTTTACCTATCTTGTTGATTTTCTCAAAGACCCAGGTCCTAGTTTTGTTGATTCTTTGTTTAGTTTTTTTGTTTCTACTTGGTTGATTTCAGCCCTGAATTTGATTATTTCCTGCTGTCTACTCCTTTTGGGTGTATTTGCTTCTTTTTGTTCTAGAGCTTTCTGGTGTGCTGTCAAGCTGCTAGTGTTTGCTCTCTCCAGTTTCTTTTTGGAGGCACTCAGAGCTATGAATTTTCCTCTTAGCACTGCTTTCATTGTGTCCCATAAGTTTTGGTATGTTGTGCTTTCTTTTTCATTAATTTCTAAACATCTTAAATTTCTTTGTATATTTCTTCCTCAACCACATAATGGTTGAGTATAACTACATTCAGCTTCCATGTGTATGTGGGCATTTTGTTGTTTTTGTTGTTATTGAAGACCAGCCTTAGTCCTAGGCAGTAATTATTTGATAGGATACATGGGATTATTTCAGTCTTCTTGCATCTGTAGAGGCCTAGTTTATGACCAATTATATGGTCATTGAGAAAGTACCATGAGGTGCTGAGAAGAATATATATATATATATATATCCATAACCCTAACCCTAAATGAAATGTTCTATAGAATGAAATGTTTGAGAATGAAATGTTCTATAGATATCTTTAAATCCATGTGATCCATAACTTCTGTTAGTTTCAATGTGTTTAATTTGTGTTTCCATAATCTGTCCATTAATGAAAGTGCGGTATTAAAGACTCCCACTATTATTGTGTTAGAAACAATGTGTCCTTTGAACTTTAGTAAAGTTTCTTTTATAAATGTGGGTGCCCTTGCATTTGGAGAATAGATGTTAAGAATTGAGATTTCATCTTGGTATATTTTTACTTTCACAAGTATGAAGTATACTTCCTTATCTTTGATATCTTTTGGATGAAAATTGATTTTATTTGAAATTAGGATGACTACTCCATCTTGTTTCTTGGAACCATTTGCTTGGAAAAATATTTTCCAGCCCTTTACTCTGAGGTAGTGTCTTTTTTTTTTTTTTTTTTTTTTTTTTTTTTTTTTTTTTTTTTTTTTTTTTTTTTTTTTTTTTTTTTTTTTTTTTTTTTTTTTTTTTTTTTTTTTTTTTTTTTTTTTTTTTTTTTTTTTTTTTTTTTTTTTTTTTTTTTTTTTTTTGTCACTGAGGTGCATTTCCTATCTGCAGTTAAATGCTGGGTCCTGTTTAAATGCCCAGTCTATTAGTCTGTCTTTTTATTGGGGAATTGAATCCATTGATGAGAAGCTATATTAAGGAAAAGTGATTGTTGTTTCCTGTCAGTTTTGTTGTTAGAGGTGGAATTGTGTTTGTGTGGTTATCTTCTTTTGGGTTTGTTGAAAGATTAATTTCTTGATTTATCTAGGCTGTAGTTTCCCTCCTTGTGTTAGAATTTTCCATCTATCATCCTTTGTAGGGCTGGATTTGTGGAAAGATACTATATAAATTTGGTTTTCTCATGGAGCATCTTGGTTTCTCTGTCTATGGTAACTGAGAGTTTTGCTGGGTATAGTACCCTGGGCTGGCACTTAGTTCTCTTAGGATCTGTATGACATCTGCCCACGATCTTCTGACTTTCATAGTCTCTGTTGAGAAGTCTGGTGTAATTCTGGTCAGTCTGCCTTTGTTACTCGACCTTTATCCCTTACTGCTTTTAATATTCTTTCTTTGCTTTGTGCATTTGATATTTTGTCTGTTATGTGACAGGAAGAATTGCTTTTCTAGTCCAATATACTTGGAGTTCTGTAGGCTTCTTGTGTGTTTATGGTCACCTCTTTTTTAGGTTAGGGAATTTTTCTTCTATAAGTTTGCTGAAGATATTTACTGGTCCTTTAAGTTGGGAATCTTCATTCTCTTCTATACTTATTATTCTTAGTTTTGGTCTGTTCAGTGTGTCCTGGATTTCCTGGATGTTTTGGGTTAGGAGTTTTTTGAATTTTGCATTTCCTTTGATTGTTGTGTCAGTGTTTTCTATGGTATCTTCTGCACCTGAAATTCTTTCTTGTATTCTGTTGGCAATGCTTTCATCTATCACTTTTGGTCTCTCGTAGAATCTCCAAGTTTGTCTCTTTTTTATGATTTCTTTATTGTCTCTGTCTCCATTTTTAGATCCTGGATAGTTTTGTTGATTTTTTTTTACCTGTTTGTTGGTATTTTCCTGTAACTCTTTAAGAGATTTTTGTTTCCTCTTTTAGGGCTTGTACCCGTTTCCCTGTACTCTCCTGTATTTCTTTAAGGGAGTTTTTTATGTTCTCCTTAAAGTCCTCCATCATCATCATGAGATGTGATTTTAAGTCCAAATCTTGCTTTTCTGTGTGTTGCGGTATCCAGAACTTGTTGTGGTCAGAGACCTGGGTTCTGATGATGCCAAGTAGCCTTAATTTCTGTTGCTTAGGACCCTGAAATTACATCTCAGCCTTCTTATTACCCCTGGTATTAGTTGGTCTTCCTGTCTTGCCATCTGATTATCTTTGGTGCTAGTTGTCCCTCTTGTGTACCTGTGAGCCTGTGATCTTAGATGTGTCAGCACTGCTGGAAGGCCAGCTCTCTCTGAGCAGCTATGGGATGCAGAATGTTCTAATCTTAGATGTTATAGCACTCCTGTGAGACCAGTTCTCTCGGGGCAGGATTTGTGTGTGAGAGCTATGTCACAGGGTTAGCTCTGGCCACTGATAGAAACTGGAAGGATCCTGTCTCTGACTGCTCCTGCTGTTGCTGTGCCCTGTGTGCTCCCGTTAGGTCCCTCTTTGGCCAGTTATTGGAGCAAAAGTGGTAGTCTCACTTGTGAGCTTAGGAGTGGCATGACTCCTGGGGGGACCAGCTCTCTCCAGCCAGGATTTGGGTAAGGAGGTCCAGGGCATAGAAAAAATGCATTACTAAATACAGTATTTTCATCTTTGTGGAACTACTCAAGACAATTGAAGGGAGACATGTTATGGCTTAAATATAAATGTACACTGTGGATATATATATATATATATATATATATATATATATATATATATACTCTGAACACTTGGTCCCCAGCTGGTGGAACTGTTTGGGAAGTTTATAGAACATGGAGAAGATGGGGAAGTTGCAAAGGCTTCGTCCATTTTCATTTTGGTGGGGAGCATGATGGCACACAGGCAGACATGGTGGCTGAGAGTTCTACATCCTCATCAGCAAGTAGCAGAAAGAGAGCAGTAAAACATTATAAATGAACACATTACTCCTCAGATTCACCAAAAATGGTTTCAACTTGGAATTCTACTATATAATATACAATAGATATAAACTTTTCAGCTTTAATTTTCTACAATGAAAAATAAAGTACTTGCTCTACTTAATTCACTGTTAACAAATAAATAATGTAGACTGTATAAAACTTTTATGTTGTAAACATCTGTGTAAATCACCATACCAACAAATAACATTGATCCTTCACCAAATGACAGCTTCCCTGCTCTGTTTAGTTATTAATATGCATAATTTTATTTTAATTTCCCCAAATATCTATATTATTGTTTCAATTTTAAAATAAATTAAACAAAATAGATACTACTACTACTTTTAACTTGATAGGCAAAGCAATACTTAGAAAGTAACATAATATTCTTTAAGTACATAGACCTTTACTGGCTATAAGGTACTTAAGACAATACTTTGAAATTGTAAGTTTTGCAAATTTGAACAATTATTATGCTGCTGTTAATATTTCTATACTAAGATGGTGGTTTTTATTTTATTCTTTCATAATTATAAAAATTTCAAAGTACAGTATATAGGAATAACTTTAACTTTGTGGGTATCTCCTGTGTTGAGAAGTTGAGAAATACATTACAATGAAAACTACCATAGATATATGTATTTTAAAATAAATCTTTAGTTAATGTAGGAATATGTTGATACCACCCAGTACTCATTCCAATGTTAGCTCATTCCAATTTTCTCAGGGGGAGTCTCAACCAACCAGAATTTCCAGGATTATGGCTTCCTGAGTGATGCATGCTTTTATACTTCCAAGGTATCTTAGCATGGATGCCTGTCACAACAATTTCCCTTGCCCAGAAAGCCCAGTGAATGGATAATATACCTAAGAGGCAGATTCATAATGGGTGAACTTTGGATACATGCATTTAATCCACATATCGTCTGCAAAGATAAGAGTGTTTAAACATTGCACTGATCTCATAGTAGCATCCTAGAATACCATGAGAGATTCTACTTAGGCAAAATTTCAAGAATGTCATCAGAGTATAAATTGAGTTTTGGGGAAGTGGCATACAAGATCACCTAGTTTAAGAGACATAGTAATAGAAATTAAGGTAAAGGGACATTTGGGATGATGTAAACAGGATTTCTTTTTCCTACTCCATCAAATACAGCAATGTAGACTCCAAATTTATTGATATATGAGAAAACTCCAGTAAATCTGAAAAAAAATACATCATCAATTTTAAATACATATTGTTAAGTGATTATGGAAAGCATCATTAGAAATGTAGATTATAGTATGCCAGTGTGTGAAAAAACAGAGAGGCTTATAGATGATTAATGAATAGACTTACTGCTTGTACAGAGGACCTTGTTACATTGTGAACACCAACATATTATAACTCACAATCATATGTGAATCCAGCCTCTGTGGATCTGACACCTCTTTCACCCTCCATAGGCCCCTGAACACACATGGTGCTCATGCAGACCAGCAGGCACACATGTGTATACACACACACACACACACACACACACACACACACACACACACGCCCTCTGAAAAACCTAGGTTTCATGATGCTTAAAATAGAGGAGCACAGGGCCCACAATGGAGAAGATAGAGATAGAACCCCAGGAGCTGAAGGGGCCTGCAACCCTAGAAGAGGAACAACAATATGAACTAAACAGAACCCCCAGAACTCTTGTCTCTAGCTCCATATGTAGCAAAAGATGGCCTAGTCGGCCATCACTGGGAGGAGAGGCCCCTTGGTATTGCAATCTTTATATGCCCAAATACAGGGGAAGGCCAGGACCAAGAAGTGGGAGTGGGTGGGCAGGGGAGCAGGGAGGGGGCAGGGGGAGGGGACTTTCGGGATAGCAATTAAAATGTGAATTAAGAAAATATCTAATAAAAAAATTGAGAAAAAAAAAAAAGAAACCAAGTTCAAAAAAAAAAAAATAGAGGAGCCAGTTATTCCTCACTTTAGTATAGGGAGAGGGGCTAACCTACAGTGGCAATAGTAATAACTCTTAACTCCATCTTTACATCTTTAAAAGAAATATGTACTCAAGAAAAATAAGCCAAGATTGGAAACAAATCATTCAAATCTTCCATTTAAAATGTTAATAGAAGAATCAATATCAAATACGCTGATGGTGGGCAGAGAAATCGTTCAGTTGGGAAATGGCTTTCTGTGAAAACATGGAGACCTGCATTTATGTCAAAAACACTGAGGAAGCAGTCTGTGCAGCCACAAGTTTGTATAACCATAAAGCTGAGAGTTAAGAGAGACAAGCTTGCAATCCCACCAGCAATGGAGGAGTGTTCCTCTTTCTCCACATCCTCGCCAGCATCTGCTTTCCCCTGAATTTTTGATCTTAGCCATTCTGACTGGTGTGAGGTGGAATCTCAGGGTTGTTTTGATTTGCATTTCCCTGATGATTAAGGATGTTGAAGATTTTTTCAGATGTTTCTCAGCCATTCAGAATTCCTCAGTTGAGAATTCTTTGTTTAGCTCTGTACCCAAGCTTGTACAACCACTCTGGAAGTCAGTCTGGTGTTATCTCAGAAAATTGGACATAGTACTACCAGAGGATCCAGCAATACTTCTCCTGGGCATGTACCCAGAAGATGTTCCAACTGGTAAAAAGGACACATGTTTCACTATGTTCATAGCAGCCTTATTTATAATAGCCAGAAACTGGAAAGAACCCAGATGTCCCTCAACAGAGGAATGGATACAGAAAATGTGGTACATCTACACAATGGAGTACTATTCTGCTATTTAAAAAAATAAATTTATGAAATTCTTGGGCAAATGGATGTATCTGGAGGATATAATCCTTAGTGAGGTAACCCAATCTCAAAAGAAGTCATTGGATATTCACACACTGATAAATGGATATTAGCCCAGAAACTTAGAATATCCAAGATACAATTTGCAAAACACAAGAAAATCAAGAAGGTAGACCAGCGCGTGGATACTTCATTCCTCCTGTGAAGAGGAAACAAAATACTCATGAAAGGAGTTACAGAGACAAAGTTTAGAGCTTAGATGAAAGGATGGACCATACAGAGACTACCCCACCAGGGGGATCCATCCCATAATCAGTCATTAAACTCAGACACTATGGCATAGGATAGCTAGTGCCTACTTAAGGGACCTTGATATAGCTGTCTCATACAGAAGTGGATGCTTATAATCATCTATAAGAGGGAACACAGGGCCCACAATGCAGAAGCTAGAGATAGAACCCCAGGAGCTGAAGGGGTCTGCAACCCTAGAAGAGAAAAAACAATATGAACTAACCAGAACCCCCAGAACTCGTGTCTCTAGCTCCATATGTAGCAGAAGATGGTCTAGTCAGCCATTGTTGGGAAGAGAGGCCCCATGGTACTGCAATCTTTATATGTCCCAATACAGGGGAACGCCAGGGCCAAGAAGTGGGAGTGGGTGGACAGGGGAGCAGGGAGGGGGAGGGGAGAGGGGACTTTCGGAATAGCATTTGAAATGTAAATTAAGAAAATATCTAATAAAAAAGTAAATAAAATTTAAAAATTATATCTAATAAAAATTGGAAAAAGAGAAAGAGAGAGAGAGAGAGAGAGAGAGAGAGAGAGAGAGAGACAACCCAGGGCTTTCGCTCACTGCCAGGTTAGCAGATACAGTGGTCTCTATCTGTTCAGTGAGAAACTCTGAGTCATAAAATAAAATGGAGAGTGGTGAAGGGTGGCAAACCAACATATGCAGGTTCTGGAGACCATGCCACCAGCAAAGGTGTGAAGACACTCACCAGCAAAGGTCTGGAGACATGCCACCAGAAAATGTCTGAAGACCTGCCAACAGCAAAGGTCTGAAGACCACGCCACCAGCAAAGGTGTGAAGACATGTCACCAGCCAAGGTTTGGAGACAACACGCCACCAGCAAAGGTCTGAAGGGCAGAGCATGATGATACTTTTGAGAGTATGCTTGGCAGATCATCTCAGTCTAGTCAGAATAAATTTAGAATTCTAAAGTTTTTCTGTAGGACATCAAAAGCAGAAAAGGTATCTGCAAGTTACTCTAGACTTGTGTTACTACTAGCATGGCTTTTCAGAATATTATTAGTATTTTTAATATTTCTGTGGTTGGAAATCCATCTTAAGAAGTTGCATTTGCTGGACAAGTGTTCTTCCTGTCAGTTCGACCACATCATACTTTCTCTTACTTTCAAAGCATAGATGGAGAGCTGTTCTGTTACCAGAGTATGCTAATGGGATCTGGATGTTAGACTTTCTAGCTGATTAAATTCATTTATTTCTCCCATCTGCTGCATTTCTTAGCTTCTGACGTTCTTTTTGTAGGGTTGAGGTCTTGTAGGTTTTCTCCATCCACTTGGCATGTTGATGGTTGTTGTTCTTATACAGACTTACATTCATCTGTAATAAGGTAAAGGAAGGTAATGTGTATACTAAATTCAGTTTAAATTAAATGCAAATTAAACACTGTTAGAAAATTAATAATTCACCAGATGTGGTGGCACACACCTTTAATAACAACATCACAGACACAAAGACAGGTGGATCTCTATATGTTTGATGCCAACCCAGTTTACACAGTGAGTTCTGGTACAGTCAAGTTTACATAGGGAAACCTTGCCTCAAAAAAAATCCTCTCTCACTCACCAAGTTTCATTCTATCAATAATTTCAAAATTAGGAAAATAGCATGTATTTAGGAAAATAGCATGAATAAATTCCTAATATCAAGTTAACCAAGTTACTTAGAAATCTATACAGAAAAATATATCCATAGTAAATAACTTCCAAAGATAATGTACTTAATATTTGTTATATTGGCACAATGTATCTTGAAACTAAATGTTGTGTTATTCATAAGCATTGTGCCTATGTGTGTTGAAATATTCTATAGTTGATAATGTCATTTAATGTAGCATTCTGTAGACAAAGTGTATAAATACTTTTGTAATACAATTAAATCTAGCCTGTATAAAAGTAAGATGATTATAAAATATAAAATTTGGGGCTGGCAAAACTGTTTAATTGTCTCAGTTAGGGTTCCTATTACTGATAAAAAAATCAATACCAAATGACAAGGTATGGAGGAGTTAATTTGGTTTTCACTTCCACATTGATGTTCATCAACAAAGGAAATCAGGACAGGAACTCAAGCAGGGCAAAAATCTGGAAGTAAGAGCTGAAGCAGAGTCTATGGAAGTGTGATGTTTTCTGGCTTGCTCAACCAGCTTCCTTATAGAGCTCTGGATCACCCAGAGCCCACCTACAATGGGCTGGATCTTGATAATGCTGATTGAGATAATGTCTTACAATGAGATTTCATGGAGGCATTTCTTTCCTCTCTGAAGAGTCTATTGTCAAATTGACACAAACTAGCGAGTATTAATGAGTAATAGTGAAAGATTAATATAAATTACTCTTCTTGTAGAGGACACAGCCCACCCATAACAACTCATAATAAGTGATATTTCCATTTCTATGGGATGTCATAGTCTTTCTGACCTCAGTAACTCCTAGAATGCTGTGCAAATAACCCAAACACATGTATACATGTAATTTTTAAAAATAACATAAATTTTAAATAAATAAATAAATAAAATTTAAATGATATAGCTATGTACTGTTATAATAATTACTTTTTATGGTCAGGACTATCTTGACTTTTTATGCATGTGCCCTTATTTTAAGTTTGGATGATTAGTAATTTTTTGGAAATAATTGTTTATTAAGGAGAAAACATTGATAATCTGGATCTCGATTCTCTGCGTAGCATTTTATTGTCTTGCTAATATTAATACAGATAATTCTGCAACTTATACTGGCCTGCTTTTGAGAACTGAATTCCCACTCTATGATCATGGAGCACACCTTTTGTTCCTAAACTTGTGAGGCAGAGTAAGGTGAAGCCTGAGACCACCCTGGTCTAGGAGTGAATGTAAAGACAGCCAGGGCTGCACAGTCAAACTCTGTCTCAAAAAACAAAATACAAAGAAACAAACAAAATAAACCAAAAAACAAACCAATAGAACTGTTGTTGTTATTTTTTTAAATTAGATAATAGGCTTTTAAATTCCACATGTAAAAGATTAAATGTTTACATTGAGTAACTTCACACAAAATTATAATATAATTTTTTCTAGATAAGAATTATTCTGGGGCTGGTGAGATGGCTCAGCAGGTAAGAGCACCCGACTGCTCTTCCAAAGGTGATAAGTTCAAATCCCAGCATCCACATGGTGGCTCACAACCATCCATAACGAGATCTGGCGCCCTCTTCTGGAGTGTCTGAAGACAGCTACAGTGTACTTACATATAATAAATAAAATAAATCTTAAAAAAAAAAGAATTATTCTGATTAAAAACATTAATGACCATAGCATAGGTACTCACACACATACTCACAAATAAAATATAAGGTAAAATTAAATGTGTATTTTTACCTCATCTACAACTTGCAGGACATCAGATATTTATACAAAGTACCAGAAATTATGAGTTCAATGATTTTTCTATTGCATGGCAATCATTTCATCAATTAGTTATTTATTTCCATTAGGACTGATTTGCTATCATCATCATCATCATCATCATCATCATCATCATCAGTTTATATTTTTACTGAATGCAATGCTATCCCTGTGTAGTGATGAGGCAGTATTTCTGAATTATCTCATGGCACTTTCCTAGCTTTTTGCCTTTCAAAAACTCTAAGGTACTCTGATAATAAATATTTATGTGTAAAATGGAGGAAATGTCATCTTTGGGAATGGTTTTAAACACTATATTAATGAATATAAGTGACATTAAAAAGGTACCCATAATAGAAATGATGAATTAAATATTCACATCAAGAAAACACTTGGAAAAATACATTTCACTCTGTGCTTTGTACTCTCCAGTGCTTTAAAGACTTTCAGTTTCTAAATTTGGTGTGAAATATTGACCAGTGAGTTTGTTAAGCAATTTGCTTTACCAAGAGAATGCTGATAATACCAAAAGGTATGTGCACAACTAACACAGTGATTATAAAACTTGAATAACATTAGGATAAAAGTACACCAGGTCACAATGCAGCAGAGACTAAAGGAAAGACTGATAAAATTTCTATCAGCTAATTACTTCACAAATGTCCAACCTCCAAATATCACCATAGTAGGAATCAACCTTCAACACATGGTTGGCTAGAAACACATATTTAAACCATAGTGCTGTAAAATTACAATCATTTGATATTAACACCCTTTTCAACTCTGCACATTATATTTATGAGCTAATTGATTTTGTGGAATTAGAAAACACAAAACAGAAGATATAAAGTTGGGATGTGAACATACGTGAGAGATTCAGAGGGAGCTAAAGGATGGAATATGGGCAGGACATGTTAATATGTCATTCTACACATATGTGAAGTGTGTTAAAGTAACTACTGTGAACTAAGGAGTGCTGAGAGGGTGATACTTTGTCTGCACCAAGGAAGAGCGCACATACTGTACATGCAATACCAAATGATCATCCTAAAAACATGCACACAAGTGGCAACATACGGACTGTGCAGGCTATATTTAGAGAGATATATGTAAATATGCTTATATGTGTGCAGCAACAATTAATGGGAAGCGCAGGCATTAATCTGAAATTAAGGTATGTAGGAGGTTTGAAGGGAGGAAATGGGCATGAGAAATGATGTACTTATTTTGTAATCTTAGGAAAATTCTAAAGAGGAGAATTGAAATGAAATAGCTACAGTTAGCACATGTAAGAAGTTATCTTGGTGTCTTATAGGTGGCATTTATCATTAGAGAAGGTAAAATTCAAGAAAACTATAAGTAATATTTCTAAAACTGATTCTGAGAAGGTGAAGAAAATACAAAAAAAACCCCTCAGTGTCAAATTAAATTTGTGCTGCTCATTTTCAGGACTTATTTTTACTATATGGAAAATAAATCAGAGTGGAATTTTTCTTTGGGAAGAACAAATGAACTAAAGGAGAAAAGTAGAAGCATAAGACCCATAAGTAGTATATCATAGTGTTGTGGGAGAGAAGCTGGAGATGGCCAGGCAGTGACTGCTGCTATGACAATTGCTCGCCAGACAGAACCAAATAAAATTCTGTTATATTCATTCCAGTAGTAAATAGCAAAATGTGATCAAACAGAGCCCTGCAATATAAAATACTAGAACATCTTTATGCTCTCAACACAGATAAAAGTTCTCCAGCAGGAGACCCAAAGCACAAATCAAAGCAGACATTTTATGAGTTTGGTAATATTACAGGCAAAGCCTTCCACTCACTGAGATAATTCACTGTCAGTCTGAGAGACAAGGCAAAGAGTCAGAATGGCTACAACACAGACTTTGCATAGGTATAGGTAGTCAGTGTTCTTGCCATTAAGTATAAAACAAGATGATTCTGATTAAAATTAAAAAATATATATACAAGCCATAACTCATAGAAAAGAAACCCTAAATAACTAGAAGATTAAGGTTGTGGGCTAATGGAGGTGGTAGATATTCCTTAAAGAGCAGTAGGACCCATGATGCAAAGGGCTCTCTGGAGGAAGAAATGGTGTATTTCTAGATTTCCCTGGAGGGGAAAAGACTTTATTTTCTTAGAGGCTGGAAGTACTGCCATCATAAAGCTCTCAGCTAGAAGCTGCCTATATTAGCCAGTGTACTCTAGATTCACAGAACTTATGGAATGTCTCTATTTATTAAGGGAATTTATTGTCATGACTTACAGTCTGCAGTTCAACTAACACAACAATGGGCATCTGTGAATGGGAAGTCCAAGTATCTAGTAGTTGCTCAGTCCCTCAAGGTTACTTGTTTCAACTGGCATTCTGTATAAGCTGAGAAAAAAATGAAAAAGTAGGTTCCAACAGATGTGGGACTGTAAAACCATGCCAGGAAGCTTGGTAAGGAGAGTGGATTGAGCCTGTAGACTTGGTGGGCATACACTTGAGACTGAGGTGACTTCCTTCACCTTGTCAGATTCCTGGTCTGGAATTGTGCCACACTTGCCACAAAAGAAAATGTGACCTATAGTTACAAAACAGATTTCTCCATGATAATGAGGTACCTAGAGACCCTGAGGGCTTAGCCAATAACCTTTCCTTCCCAGAAAGGTAATTCTTTCCTGCAAAAGGTAATTATTTGTCGGTCCACACTGGAAGGTAAAGTTTGCACCTTTTTTTTTTTTTTTTTTTTTTTTTTTTTTTTTTTTTTTTGCCATGAACAGCCAATAAACAGTTTAGAACCATAAACTGTCTCTTTCATCAAGATCCACCATTGGGAGCATGGGAAAGGCTTTCGCCTACAGAGCACAACTAAAATCTCTGGTAGAAGACCTCTCTGTACTCCCAGATGACCTCCTCCAAGCTAAGGACAATCACTGCTGAGCTAAGCTGGAGCTTCCACTTCTCCTACCCTGGGCTTACGGGACCAACTCCTTTAGCTCTCCTGAGGCTCCCCATGGCTCCTGGATGTCCAACAGTCAGAGAAGCCTCCTTGGCCATGGCCTCTTTAAAGGCTTGTGAGCTCCTGAACCAGCTCTCTCTTGCCCACTTCTCAGACTGTGCTTTTCCATTCCTGGAGATGGAGCTGTGTCTCAGTGCTTCCTTGAAGCCTAGCACCCATTGGTGGCATGAGATAAGTGCAATCAAACTCCCTGTGTTTTACCTCCTAAGAGGTCATGCCCTGAGGTGGGTTGAACTCTGACCTGTAACAGACAGAAGTACTGTCAGGTAAGTGCAAGCAGGCAGAGGTCTTTATTTCTTTCATTGTCCCTTTGTAAGCCTCTAGCAGAAGATCTGGCCCCAATTAAAGGTGTGTACCACCGTGACTGGATATAAAACTTGCTCTGTCCCATGCAAATCTTGAACTCAAAGATTTGCTTGACTCTGTCTCCTGGAAGATGTGTACTATTTTGCCTGCGTCTAAGCTTTTTATGGCCATTATGCTTGAGATGTGGATCAAACATGTGTGTTATCTCATGTCAAGATTGAGGTCAGAAGCCTGTGTTTTCCAGCCTCAATATCTAGATCACAGTGCATCCTCCCTTGTAGTTCATTCCAGATGTAGTCAAGTTGACAACCAGGAATAGCCATCACATTGACTATAGGGAAATTGTGGGGTGAATGCCCTAAGAAAGAGTTGCTTTACCCAAGCTCATGCTCAGGAAGCCAGGGACTAACTCTAGCTATGATGGGTGAGCCCAGGTTCAGTACTCATGGTAGGAACCTCAGATTGCTGTTCCAGTCCAGGTGCTGAATTGTGTCTGCTCATAAGAGTCAATTCTCAGAACCCTATACATTATGTTTCCTTGATCCATACTTGCTTCATGAAAATCCATCCTAAGCCAACGTGTTCAAGTAATTGCAGAGTATAAAGATGAAAGAATGGAATTTACATTCATTGTTATCCATCTTCCTGGTAAGGAAAATGACTAGTGACAAGCTATACAGGTACTGCCAGACTCAGATACACACAGTTTGAGCTAAAGATCTAGTACTAATAGAGGGAAGGTAGTAATGAACATGGGAAGTGCCAAATATGATGGCTAGGGAGATCTATGAACCCTGTTTTATCATCTGTATCCCAAAGGCCTAGGATAAAAATGACCAAATATGCAGTTTAATTGTAAAACATGAAAAGCTCCAAAAGCATTATATATAGTCTCAAAGTAAGCAGCTTTACTGGTAAGATTAGGGATTTACTTGAGAAAATAGAATCCTAGGCAAGAACCTTTCAATGACCTAAAATTATCTGAATGCATATTAGAGTGAACTAGTAGAAATGGTCCATTTTTCTTTGTTAAATTTTAGAGCACATAAAATAAGTTATGAAAGCCATGTCCTCACTAATCTATGTCCTCAACTCTTCTGCTCTGTATGAAGTCAGCAATGAGGCAGAAAAAAAAAACACACCCAAGGAGAGAAAGATTAGCTGCAGAGGCTATAGGCAATAGAATATGCAAAGCACAGCCAGAGTCCACTTATGTGTAAAGATGTAACATAAGCTGGTAGATACAACATGAAAACTGGTATACTTACAAGAAAAATGAAATAAATGTTAAATATTCATGTGTCCTTGTGAGAGATTTATTGATATGTTGTTCTATAATTTGCCTTTGTATCAATATAATGTTATATGTTATCATATGCTTAAGGGAAATTCAGGAAAGAGCATGTCTTTAAAAAAATCAAAACAATATATTCTGGGATTATAAAATCCAATGACTGGAGAATTTGTATTGATAGATATTGTGAAATAAGTTCAAAAATCAATATATATGTCCTAAAAATCTCTAGCTATACTACTTCTTATGGTAAAGTGAAATAAAAATCGTGGAAAAAAACTCATAATTTTGTGTTGCCAAGTAGAGACAAATATGTGTGAGTTGGCAATCACATGAATGTTATCTGGTGACAGGTGAAAATGTTTGCCAACACTGTTGGGGGACTGAAATCCACCCAACCTCTGCACAAGGTGGTCTAAGAGAGCATGTAGCCAAATGCAAATGTACTACATTGCAGCTCTGGCTTTCTCTGAACACATGGGCAAATGCACAAGGAAACAACAAAGCTGTTTCAGTCAAAGCAGTTATGAGATACACGACTTTCATAATTTTAGTCTGGGGCTGGAGAGTTCTCTCAGCATGGAAGGGTACATGTTGTTCTGCAGGAGTTCCATGTTCCATCACCAGCATTCACTTGGTAGATCAGCATCATCCAGAAATCTAATTCACTGATACTCAGTGGAAAGAACATTTGTTGTAACAAATATGAAAGCCTGAGTTGGGGTCCAAGGACTCACATAAATGATTGGGTGCGACCCAAAATCCCTGGGGTCATAGAGACAGGAGGATCACTAGCTCTTGGTGGCTTCCGGTTTTCTGTCATATTCATTGAGAGATCCTGTCTCAAGAAAATGAGGCAAACAGTGATAGATCAGGACACCTAAACTCCTTCTCTAGCCCCGAAGTATGTGTGAAAGTGTACACCCATGTACACATTTGCACACAAACCATGCAATATACAAATTCATGTATAAATACACATAAAGGCAAAATGAACAAATAAATTCAGACTAGAACTGCTTAAACAACTATGACAAATTATCTAGTGTAATAGTAAAACATATTAATGCAATATTTTTATGACTCAACCATGTGGTTAATCTCTGAAATAGAAACAGATGTGGCTGTATAAATTTTTTTATTAATATTTGGAATTTCTAGGTATGAATTTTACCTGTTAAGAAAATAGCTCAGTTAGTTCAAGTTTTATAAAGAACTACTTCTGCAGGAACAAGTTCTAAGGTGGTTCCTACTATCCAGCCTCAAAATGCAACCACTAGAAGCCAGGAACAACTTAGCACTCCAAAAAGACAATTAAAATATCGAAAAGTCCAATAATACAACATTAAAATTAGTAAACTATAATTTTAATCTCTTTATCCATTGTCTTCTTTAAAAAAGAGTTTAATAGTGATTTTCTAAGCATTATACATACTTCAATATTATGAGGAGCAGAAAACAAAATATTCCATTTGTAAGGGAAGAAGCTATTTCAAAAATTTGGCTTGCATATTAGTCAAGTTACTATACTAAGTTTGCCCTGCTATATTCTCTCTCTCTCTCTCTCTCTCTCTCTCTCTCTCTCTCTCTCTGGCCCCCAAGGGAAAAACTGCATTTTGATTTTTGATTTTCTCTAATCTTTACGTAGCTATAATCTGATTTACTGAAATAGCTCAATATGTAATAAGCATGGGCCAATGGGTGGATAACAATTGTAGAAACTTGGAAGTTCTTTGTCTACTTCTACATTAGTTATATATTAGTAAAAATGTTAATGATATTGTGAACAAGGAATAACTGAGACCCTGGAGAGATAGTTAATCAGCCAACGTTCAGTTTAAATATTGTGACTTGGGGAAACCTTACATAGAAGACACTGATGACCAAAACAACATTAAATAACTTTGATGCCAAAATGTGAAGAAAATTCAGAGCTGAGACCCTGAAATCAAATGATATTGCTGTTGCCAAGTTCATGGGAAACCCCTGAATTCTAGAGCTAGTACTGACAAAATACATCAAAATATATTAAAACTGAGCAAAGAAAGCATGTGAGAATATTATGTAGGAAAGGGAACTTCATTCTCTGACCCAAGTCCAAGGCATGAATCTATTCACAATCATGGTAGGTTTTTATCCCAAGTCTAATCTTCTGGAAATGCACTCATTGCTATACCTAAGCTGTGTGTCTTTCCTACCCCAAACTTTAGTCTAGAGGACATTGAATATTGATCATCACACCAGATTTATTTCAGGCATTATTTCCATACATATACTATTTATGCTACTCAAAGTCACTTTGAAGTAGATATAATATAGAGTTTTTTTGTGAACTGTGTATGTCATAAGTAAAATGGAAATGTATTGTAACCAATGAACTTTAAAGGTAATGACATCACAATTCTCCTGAGTCTACTTCTTTAGCAAGTTCTATACCTCTAAATTTTGCAAGTTAAATTCATTAATTATATCTTCCCAATGATACCCTGGAATAATAATAAGAAAGTGTTTCATTTTATTTATTTTTAATTGGATATTTTCTTTATTTACATGTCAAAATGTTATCCCCTTTCCCGGTTTCCCTCTCTCCTGGAAACACTCTATCACATCCTCCCTCCTCCTGCTTCTATGAGGGTGTTCCTCCACCCACACACATACTCCCATCTCTCCGCCCTCTATTCCCCTAAACTGGGGCATCTATTGAATCTTCATAAGACAAAGAACATCTCTTCCCATTGATACATGACAAGGCCATCCTCTGCTATATATGCAGATGGAGCCATGTGTACTCCTTTGCTGATGGTTTAGTTCCTGGGAGTTCTGGGGAGTCTGGTTGGTTGATATTGTTGTTCTTCCTATGGGGTTGCAAATCCCTTCAACTCAATCAGTGCTTACTCTAACTCTTCTACTAGAGACCCCATGCTCAGTTGGCTGGAACACCTGCCTCTGTATTTGGAAGGCTCATGCTCAGTTGGCTGGAACACCTGCCTCTGTATTTGGAAGGCTCTGGCAAGGTCTCTCAGGTGACAGTCCTATCGGGCTCCTTTCAGCATGTATATCTTGGACAATGGTGTCTGGGTTTGTAGATGGGATGAATCCCCAGGTGGGACAGTCTCTGGATGGCATTTCCTTCAGTCTCTGCTCTACACTTTATCTCCATATTTGCTCCTGTGTGTATTTTGTTCTGCTTCTAAGGACTGGAGCACCCACACATTGGTCTTCCTTCGTCCTGAGCTTCATCGGGTCTGTGAATTGTATCTTGGTTATTTGGAGCATTGGGGCTAATATTCATTTATCAGTGAGTGCATACAATGTGTGTTGTTTTGTGACTGTGTTAGCTCACTTAGGATAATATTTTCTAGTTCTATCATGACTGCCCTCTGAAAGACCCAACAAGCAGCTGAAAGAGTCAGATGCAGATGTTTGCACCCAACCAATGGACAGCAACTGATGACCCCTGTGGTTGAATTAGGGGAAAGCTGGAATAAACTGAGAAGGAGGGCATCAATGTAGGAGGACCAATTAATCTGGATCCCTGAAATCTCTCAAACACTGGACCACCAAACAGACAGCATACAACAGCTGATATGAGGCCCCCAACACACATACAATATAAGACTTCCAGGTCTGTGTTCATTCAGAGATGATGCACTTAACCCTCTAGAGACTGGAGGTCCCAGGGAGTTTAGAGGTCAGGTAGAGGGAGTACCTCCACGTGGAGACAGAGGAGTGGTGAGGAGGTATGGAATGTGGAACAGTCAGAGGGTGGATGGGGTAGTGAATAAAGTATGGAGTGTAAAAAATAAATAAATTTAAAAAAATTTGCCACTCTTGCAAAGGACCCAGGTTCTGTTCTCACCACCACCATTTTATCTCACAACCACTTATAACTTTAGTTCCAGGGGGACTGAAAGCCTTCATGGTCAAATACATTAAAAGTACATTTAACCATAAACAGTATACTTGTATCAGTGTCTACTTTCTACACTGTGACTTTCATTTCTTTACATCTATCATAATTTTTTCTTTCCCACTTTCTTTCCTTTTCTGTGTATACCATTCTTCCTGCCCTTTTCTCTTGATTCTTTCATTTTTCACTTCTCTTTTCATTTTTTTTCAGGTGTTTTGGCTTTCATTTTTCTTTTGAAACTTAAATGTTCTCACTCACATTTAGGTAGTTTTTGTGTTGTCCTAGTATAACTGTGGTACTGAATGCTGAATTCCACATTGGTGGCATTACCAATTTCTTTCTATTCTTTTTCTGTGTACTTATATTTTCCAAATTTCTTGGTGTTAATATCTAGTAATTATTTATATTAATTAAACTTTATTATCATATGATCCTCATTATCATAATTGTTACATATTTAATGGCCCTTTTGTTAGATTAGATATTCTACTTTTCTCTTGAATGAATTAGTATGCTCATAGCTTTGTTTGCTTAATGTTCTGCTTAGTTTCATATCTCAACTGGACTTGGCTATTGTGGCTTGACTAGTCTTAATCCCCAGTTTTGATTCTGCAGTGATGGTATTTCCAAAGACCAATAATGACTGCTCAGTTGACCCATAGTAGATTAACATCCATATAATACTGTTTCATCTCAACTCACTTAACCATCTTTAGGAAAGGACTGAGGTTTTCTCAACAAGCAATTCATTTTACAAACTGGGGACACTGCCTAAGTTCACCATTTCAAATTAAATTTAAGACAGTCCTGTCTCATTCTCCTTCCTCTCATATACATGCTATATTAGGTTCTGTTTTCAACATAAAATCAATTTTTTACTAAATGAAATTTCAAATTTTAAAACTTCTCAGAGTAGAAGTAGAAAGAATGAACCATAGAGTATCATTATCGTCAAACACAGCCATATGCCCCAGACTGAAAACATTGAATTCCCTTGAGTGCAAAATGGACCTGTACACCAACACATCTATTTTGTGTTGAAAATGATTCATTCAAAATCTGTCCAATCTCAGTGTTATTGTTTAATATTATTGATATTAAACATTCTCAAGACCAGTACCCTACTGTTAGGTAAAATGATCAAACATAATTCAAAATAAAACATTGAATAGGCTTTGTCACTAATAAAACACCTATGTCTGAAGAATACTGGCAAGCTCAACCTCTGTAGACCATCAGTGATTATATGTATGAATATCATCACCTCTGTAGCTCATTGCTACAGACTAGACTCAGGAAAATATCTTTTGCTACATACTTATCCTAGGAACAAAATTCAATATTAAATACATATTTTATACATAATATACATTGATTTTGATTTTCTGCATCATAAAATTTAAGCATAGTAAGTGAAACCATCTTAAGTGCAGGAAAGTCTATTCAAAAATGAAGAGATCAGCAAAATATAGACAAAAGTGAATAAAGGATCAGTGACCATGAAGATAAATCAAAGAAAATATTGACACACATACAGTAAAATAAATAAGACCTTCACAAAAGATTATGGGCATGTCAGTAGAATGACAACACATACACACATAATAAGTGAGAATCAATCAATACAATTCAGTGATTTTTAAATACAACAACATGTATTACACACTGATGGGCCACATATAGCATTCTATACCACTAAGGAGCGTGGAAGTAATATATAAGTCATGAATAAAAGAAATGTCATATATTTTCCAAACTTGCCACGGAGTTTTTTAACTTTGAGCAGAAAAATAAAATACATGTTTCCATTTTATGCTTATGAAACAAAAGAATAGCAAAACATGTTATGTTTTGTGGGACGAAAATGTAGTAGCTGGAATAATTGACCCATGACAGGAATAAACACAGGACTGAAGGAAAAGACATAACTGAGAACTTTACACAATACTCCCAGGTATTTTGTAGCATGGAATTTGAATTTAAGCTAAAATTAAAATCGAATGTTTTCAAGGAAGATAAAGACAAATTAAATGACAAATACCAAATGAGTGGAAAAGGAAATGTATCATTATGTAAACTTCAGTCTAATGTTGTATCGGTAACTTCAGATTCTAAACATTTTCGGAATGGTTGTATTTGTCGTCTTTGAGCCTCTTGTGATAATATTAAGGATGGCAGGTGCATATGGCACTTATCTGAACAGCCCATAAGAGTTGGTGAAGCGCAGGGGGATGTTATCCTGCTGAGATCAATCTGGGAGAGCAAGCAGAAAATTGTCCATTTATTTATTCCCCTAAATGAGGTCATATTAAAAGCTGAAACGTTGAGAGTTTGGTTAAGATTGGAAGTCAATGTTAAATGACTTCACAACTTTCTTTTCGGAGTTTTTCATGAACTCTTTGTGAAAATACCTCATTGTACTTACTTTTAATTGCTCTCACAGTTTTGTGACTTTAAATATTGTAAGACTATTTATTCAAAGGTATTGAACACACATCTAATGGCTTTGTTTCGAAGAACAAGTAAGTTCTTGATGAATGTGAATTAGAACTCAATCAATTTCGCTGTAAAGATTCATATGGATGACAAAGTGAAACTCAATCGAAACAAGTTAGTTCTTTGTTCATTTGTTTGGAAGAGTTGTGAACTTTCTGTAAAGATACACAATCTCTCTCTCTCTCTCTCTCTCTCTCTCTCTCTCTCTCTCTCTCTCTCTCTCTCTCTCCAGTCAGTCATGTACATACACACAAAGGCACACACATAAACACAATCTTCAACCATGGCACAAATGGCAAGAACAAACAAAACCATCAAACAAATAAACTCCTTTATTTTTCTGTTTATTCTAATCAGCTAATCAGGGTTTTTCTCCGTCAAGCTGGAAAGAAGTGTTGCTGCCGCTCTAGTGAATCCTGTCAGATTATTCTTTTTTACAAGGTAAATAATAATCCTATGTGGGTCTGCTTTTCTTCAGGGTCATTGGACATTCTCACAAGATGGTGGAGGGTGCAGAAGTAGCAATCAGGATTCAATCACATAGCTATGAGTCTGATGAAGGAATTCCAGAAGCAGCATCAGTGAGACAGGTCACTTTTTTGTTCTAGGGCTAGGGTATGTAAGAGCTCTTAGGAGTGTGGGTGGAAAGGACTGATTGGTCATAATATAATATTTATCATGTGGTTGGAAGGGCTGATTGGTCATAACACAGTACCTAATTATCATACAGATGAGAAGGCCTGAGAAGGACTAATATACTGAATCATGTAGCTCTTGCCAGAAGCCCTGTGCAGGATCATCCTCCAGAAAAGATCAGGCACTTGAGTTTAGAAATGATCTCCAGATAAGGTCAGTGAAGAAGGGGAAACCCCATGGAGAAATAGAGTCTTCCATTTTGCATCAAGTTTAGAAAGCTATCTGAACATGGCAGACTGCTCCTTAAGAGCAGGGTTTTCCCACAGCAGTATTTTAAAGCTCTCTTGGGAAAATGAGTTATTAAAACAGTGAAGAGTAACTAAAGATATTTTGATTTAATCATATGTATTGCTTATTTATTTTATATGTATATGTGTATGTGGGCACATGTGGAGCTCAGAGGGCAACCTGAAGGAGTTGGTTCTCTTTTGGTCCATGTGCATTCCAGTGTTCCAAGTCAGGTCATACAGATCGGCAGCAGATGTCTCTCTACCCACTGAACTCTCTTGACAGTTCTTTTTGCTCTTAGTGACTCATATTGAGTGAAATTATACCCATCCAGACCAGAACAAATAGGAATATATAAATGAAGCTGTGGCTTGCAGGAAAAAGAGAGAGAGATTTTGAGGGGCTTTGTGGCTTTTCCCCCCCTCTTTTCTTCCATCCATCCATTAAGTGTCTATTTTTTTGAAATACAGACAGCTTTTCCTCAAACAGGGCTATTCTGTCATACCTGTTTCTCCTCAAAGGGCAGACAATGCTGGGTTGCCTGCATTTATCCAAGCAATAAACAATTCAGGCATTTCTGTGCATCTAGATAGCAGCAGAGACCAAAGACATCATCATATTTGACCCAATTGAAAAAGGGAAGGGGGGAATAATCAACTGGATACCCAAAGTCCATTCAAAGCCCCAATCCCCTTACAGTCAGAGGTTTCCCAAGATCTGTGCTACAAGCCTCTCATTTTTGCCAAAACACATAACTGTTTCCTTAATTTAATTCTTCACCTGATGGGGGAAATTAATTCATTATTATTATTATTATTATTATTATTATTATTATTATTATTATTATTAGCATTTCTTTGGCACCATTATCGCACATCAAATAGATTTTAGGGTCTGGCAGTAACATTGTAGCTTTTCTCTCCCCATTTTGTAGAAAATAATAATAATTGGCATGGATGAATAGATGAGATCTGTGAAAGGCAGAAATATTTTTCAGTTGGCTTGTGACAAAAAGACAGTTTTTGCTTTTTTTTTGATTTTTGTTTTTTTTGTTTTTTGTTTTTTTTTTTTCTTTCTGGTTATTTTTTTCCCTAAGGAGTGTGAACATGTGCAAGCAGCGCATACCTGTGTCACCCTGCTGGGAACAGGGCGCTCTGTCTATTAAGGATGTATGTTGCCTTTTCAGGTTTTATCAGCAGGGGCTGGGAAAAAAATGAAAAATGAAAAAGAAAAAAGATAAAAGAAAAGGAAAATTCAACAGAGATAATTCACAGGGGGCGAATCGCACACAGTTAAGTGGAGATGGCAGAGTGTGCCAGCATCCTCTCTAAGTCTGTCAGAAGAAGGAAAGTGGTACATTGGAGCACAAGTGGCAGCCTGGGGTGAGCTCCACAAAGAGTGAAAATAGCACAAATTGTCTGCCAGAGATAAACTCCTCAAGACCCAGATTTGAAGTTGCTTCTTCCTTTTGGTCAATGGAGGGCTTTCCATGTGGAGTGACTAGGTACAGGGGTGATACTTAGAGTCATGAAGTGCGTGAGTATAATCCACTTAGTAATATATGACGTTGAAGTTATTCTGTCCAGTGAACGTAATAACTGGGCCAAGGAAAGGGCCTGCAGGTGAACTGCGTGCCTTTAAGCACACAACATTTCCTTTATGCTTCTGGACCTTTAAAACCGATGATAAGCCATTTTGGGCAAATAAAACAACTTTCCCCCCCCCTCCTCCCATTCAATGTGGCATTTTGAAAGGTTGACATTGGTCCTGGAGGGATTGTAATCGACCTTAATAAAGTGTAGCCCTTCATCTCAATTTTTATAGCCTGATATAAGAATCTTCTCAATCAGCATGGGATTGGATATTCGTCACATATTTCTCCTGATTAAAAAGACATGAAAAGGAACACAATATGGTCTCATTGTGAGAGGTGCTTGTCAGCAAACCTATCATCCTGAGTTCGAGCCTGTGGATGTACATGGTGAGCCCACACCCCTCAAGTTGTTTTCTGACCTTTACAAGTGCAGACACACACACACACACACACACACACGTATACTATTTTTTTTAACGTAAGGTAAGAATAAGAATGACAAGGTCAGGTGTGTTGAATCTGTTGAGCCTGGTTCTGCCTTTGTGCCATTGGAAAGAGCTGTAACAAACGTGATACCCCTTCCCTTTACTTATCTTTAAAGAGCAAGCACACCATTGCTCCTGCTTTCTGCTAGTGAATGTCATCTTGGATTCTGCATTCATGTCCTGCATGCCTCTAATACCAAAGCAGGCAAGAATGTCATTAAATTTTTTTAAAAAAACATATTATGAAACCTATCAACCACCTGACATTTAATTTAAATCAGGCCTGCCATTCATTTTTAATAACGTTTATGAATCTGTGAGGTGGAAGAAATCAATACAGGGCTTTTAGAAAAACAAAATCAGCAGGAAGCAGAAGACCCTCAGCTATACTTTGATTTTTCTCCTGGAAAAGCAGCAAAGGCTGTGGTTTTGTTGTTCCTGCTATCTAAATGCTCCTGTCTTCCTTTAGTCAGCCAGCCTGTGTTGTTAGGAAACATTTTAACTAAAAAGCCCCAGCCTTCAAAGCGACACGCCTTCTGATCCCCCCTAGCTAGTCCCTTTTCTCCATTGCCTCTTCATGTCTGCCATTACTAAGAAAGACAAACAACTGTGCATGAAACAGATTTGTGTTTCGAAGACTAAGAGGAATCAAGTAAAGGAAACGCCTCAGAGCACAAGAGCATTTGCTGCAGGAAGGGGAGCCCTGAAGACTCAGGGGAAGCAGAGGCCCCTAAGAGTCAGCGGGATCCACATAAGCAGGAGAGGGCTAAAGAAGCTGCCTCCAAAGGTCTGCTGGGGATGCTGACTGCTACCCAGGGCAGAATATTTGGCTTTAATGATGATGAAGCTGGTTTTAGGGAAAGAGAAAAAAGTCATTAATAGAGGTTTGGGGGGATTTCCTGATCTGAGTGAAGTCACTCCAGAAAGATGAATTCTTTGTATCAGTTATCAAATGCTAAAAGCCATACTACCTTGGGAAACTATTTCATTCCTTACATAGGACTCATTCACTACATAGTAAAATTGAGTAGTGATGCTATGGGAAAGTCAACTATAATCCAAGTCACCACTGCAGGGTCAGGCTCAATCTCTAGCATAGCTTTTCTATTGCATTATACCTTTGACATAGGTCAGGTAGCTCTGTGTTGTGAATGTCACACAGATGGTTAGCTGCCTATATGATTCCAAACACTAACCACCACCAGTGCCCAGTATTCATACAGGTGATATCCTGCTTGCTGCTGAATGTTCTTTCTATGGAAACAAAATTACTGTGCAATGAGAATCTCAGTTCAAAGCTTTGTGAACTAGTGAAACAGTTCTAAACTAATGAATTGCTTTTGTTCACTGAGCACAGGTGAGGTTTGGAAGTCTGACCTTGCTTATTTTGTTTCTTTCTTGCCTTTAAATGATATCCAATTGTTGTCACTTATTAGATCTACAGTTAAACTACTTTTTGCTCATGCATTGTATTCCAAATTCCAAACTGAGTTTTCACAAGCAGACATTTCCCTCACAGTGGTAAAAAGTATGTGAAGGTCAGAACTCTTTGATTTTTCAGCCACATTGTCCATTGAGTTAAAGGAGCATCCATTATAACAGTCTCAAAGGCAGAACAGCCAGTGCATAGGCACACTGAAGAACTCTTGCTAGCACTCTGTCTTTGCTTACTCCTATTTGTTAATACAAAACTGACAGCATCAATATTATCAAAAGATGAACTCGTCCTGTTTCACAGATGGAGCAGCTTAGGTACAAAGGGTCAGTGTAGCCAAAAGTTGCACAGGTTGGGCAATGTTGCATTTCAATTGAGTCAATCTGATACAATTCAAACTATATCCTTATACCTTTATGTATATTGAACCTTATATAGTTAACCACTATCACATTTAAACCACCCAAAAGGGCAAATGAGTATGAAAGTAAATATCTTCCTAGAACTTCATATGTATAAAATGAATGATAAATAAATAAATAAATAAATAAATAGGAGAGTTGTAGTACTTGCTTAATGTCAGCATTAAAGCTAATGATAAAGATTCTGTTTTGGTGACCTCACATATAAAATCAGTTGGGAGGCTTTTGATGGAGTACAGAGTTAAGGTATTGAATATATATATATATATATATATATATATATATATATATATATATATATAATTTCTCTGAATATGTTTCCATTGGCTGCTGTGTGGAGCCTCTCAGAGGACAGTTTTGCTAGACTTCTGTCTACAGGCGTAACAGAGTTTCATTAATAGTGTCAAGGATTGGATCTTGCCTATGGAATGGGCCTCGATTTGGGCCAGTTATTGGTTGGCCATTCCCTCAGTCTCTGTTCTATCTTTGTCCTGGTACATCTTGTAGGCAAGACACATTTTAGATTGAAACTTTTGTGGGTGGATCGTTGTCCTTATCTCTCCACTGGGAGTCCTGCCTGGCTATGGTTAATGGCCATATTCACTGCAGGATACACACACACACACACACACACACACATATATATATATATATATATATATATATATATATATATATATATCTGCAACAGAAAATGTTAGGGAGCTCAGATATACCATATAAATTATTGTCCTTAAGTGATTTTATTAAAAGTTAGCAATGGTAACAAATGAGATAATTGTGACCATATTAGAATCTTTTTCACAAGAAGAAATAAAATAATATTTAATATTATTTTTGAAATTCATTAAGATTCTTATATTCTTTAAAGATCACCTCTGTAGATAATTTCAACAAGAATCAGAAAACTCTGAAGGCATGCTCATATCTGCTTGACTGTAACCTTCAAATTCTCAGCAGTCTTCATGTATTCATGAATGGCTGTTACTATCAAAGTGTGATCATCCCACAGGTACCTTTGTTTGCCAATAACATGATGTATGTGAATCAATGGAGTCGTGTTACTAATGTGAATGCAGTCAGGATTTCCTGGCAGATATGAGGAAATATCAAACTTCAGCATTGACTGTGTCCGTTTGACAACGAGTGCTGTCCTTTTTTATTCTTCTGAGGCTGTTCACTCTGAAGAACAGGTAGAAACGTGTTTCAAATATCCCAAGACTGAATGGGAAGGAAAAGATTTCACTAAATATACTGCATTATCATGCACAAGAATTATGAGTCAGGAGTTTCTTGTTTATTAAATTCTTAACTCTATAAACCTATCCCATAAACAAATGTGTTCTTTGCACACTTTAAAAATAGATCACTTTAAAACTTCATATTAACTATGTGTGAGTGTGAGTTTTGAATGTGGTATTCATGTGTATGTATGTAAGGGCTCATGACTGTAGGATCACAGTCTAGGGTATGTTGAGGGTCCTGCTCTATCTGTCATACTTTATTCCCTTTACACCTCTGGCTTCTCTTCCAGATGACACATCATGTCTGGCACAGGCAGTCATGCTTGGCTTTAATGTGGGTGGTAGTGTATCTCCTCCTTCTTGTTCACCCTCATGCCCCTTCTTGTTCTTACACAATGCATTGTCATTTTCACAAATATCTTTCACAAAAATATATTACACAAATACCAAAATTGAAATTAACCAAGCAGATTTATGTCACCTTTTTCTTTTCACATTTTTTTTCCTGTTATGCCTAAGTCTGTGTTAATCTTTGCTTGTTTTCCTGGGTCAGTCCTCACTTTGCTTTTTGTCCTACATGATGTTTGTATAAGTTATCCTCAATTTATTAGAAGATAGCTCATCTCAATGCTAATATATAAAATAAAATTTACTGGAGTATAGAATTATTTTTACTTTTGGTTCCTCCAGAAGAAGGTAAGAGAACATTGCTGAAGGCAACATGTACTTCAGACACAGGATGTGGAGAGATCAATCAGGATCTGACTTGGAAGCCTCCTCACTGAAGGCTTACTCTCAAGAAGTCAGCAGGAGCCATTCAAGCCACCAAGGAAGAAAAGCAGTCAATAATCGTATACAGCTATAATGCCTACAAAGCTCCACAAAAGGCCGCATGGCAAGACACCCCTAAACGTTGCAGTTATAGCCTGTGTGTAGCTGGCAGTCATCTATCAGGGCTTAGGCTCCACTCAATAGGAGGAAATTCATGTCTGGCACTGTAAACTTAATCAAGCATCCATGACTAGTAAGGCTATGGAAACTTACTAAAGAAGAAGCCACTACTAATACTTTCCTAAACCAGTATAATCACTAACTACATCTTAACATTTATCCTTCTACCCACAAATAAGTGTACCTCTCACTTCTCATTGAAGTAGTTTTTTTGACACCATATTGAGTATTTTATAGAAAGCTTCCACTTTCTAAAATGCTGAGCCCTACTGATAATAGAGAATTCATCTGCAATTAACACAGGTAGAACAAAATCCCTACATTTAAGGCTCAGGGAACATCAGCAGAGGCAAGAACGATATATGTATCTATCTATTTCTATCTATCTATCTATCTATCTATCTATCTATCTATCTATCTATCATCTATCTATCTATCTATCTATCTATCTATCTATCTATCTATCTATCTACATACATACATACATACATTCTAGGAAGCAAAGGACTGGAATATCAGCTGTGATACAGTACAGAGAGGAGCTGGGTTTTTCTGGGAGTAATTAGAATCTAAGTGTGAGAAAAAAATGAACAATATATATTGTGTGGATTTTCTAAGAATTAGTAAAAGATTTTATTAATTGCAAATAAAAATTGACACCTGAATTTGAAAAGCCTAAATCAATAGCCAAAAATCAAAATCAGTGGTGCTCAGGACACCTAATCAGCCCCACGCTCATTCCAACCAAATGGTTTTGATCCTCGTATCTCTGAGTTTCAGTGTGATCTATTTGTACACAAAATTTGCTCACACCCATCTGTGTGCCTTGCATTCACAACAGGAGAAATCTAGTGCTGCTGAGAAGCGATTTTTCTATCTTAATAAAGGATTCTACTTGTTTTAATTGTGATCCTAATCAGCTATATCTATATATTGTTCCTGGGGAAGGTCACAGGGGATGGAGGTTGCTTCCCAGGGTCTGAGATACTTGTAGAAATATGAGACTATACACTGAAGTGTTACAGAAGAAGGAAAAAATGAAGCTTGAGAACTGATGTTCTCAGAAACAAAGAATCATAACAGGAGACAAATAGTATATGTAGCCACATAGAAATTTACAGAATTTCTTAGCACAGTTCTCAGTAGACACAGCATTCTGCAAAACTTGCTAGAAACTTCCCTACTAGACTGTTTGCCTTTGTTTCCCTCTTTCTTGCTTCCTTCCCTATTTCCTATTTTATTTACTTATAATTTGATTTTATAACTAAAACTATAAAGATTAATTTATAATTTCATTTTCCTCCACTTAAAGTATCTTTTGAACATTCTGAATCACCATATAGTACAGCATACAGTATGTAACAATAATAGTTCAAATTAAAGAAGTAATCAATTTGAGAAAGAGTGAGAGGACTCGTGGGAGGAGTTTGAGGAGTAGAGGCAAAGTTAAACAGGGTGGAAGACAGTTTATTAACAAGACAAAAATTTAAAATAACCTCTGTGTTTTTAGAGGTAGATTGATTTGTAATTGTTTTATTTATTTACATTCCAAATATTGCCCCCCTTCCCTATACCCTCTCCAAAAGTTCTTCACCCTCTCTCTCCTTCCCTTTAATTGTGAGAGAGTGCTACCCTACCTCCAGCCACCTCTATCACCCTTCACTAACCTACCAATCTCAACCTCCCCCTGCTGCATCCCCTTGACACTTTTTCTCATGCCATGTAGTGCTTGCAGACAGGAGCTTAGCATTGCTGTCTTTTGAAAGTCTCTACCAGCAGCTGACTCAGACAGATGCAGATATTTACAGCCAAACATTGGACTGATGTCAGAGACCCCCCCCCTATGCTATCTTTACATTTTTTAAAGAAAAGTATTCAGTATTTTCTTTTTAGTGGCCCATTTCACATGCTCAGTAGCCTCTTGTGGCATTCACTTTGTCATTGAATAAAAGTTTAGGAGATGTGCTATAGACCAATTTGAGATGTAAGCACTGGGAATGTTTCCTGAACAAATGAGTCATAATGAATTCTGAATTACATTCTGTCCACGTTCTTAGTTATTTTTCATTAGAATTAACTTTTTGAAACTGGAAAATATATCACAAGCATTCTTATAAATCTACTCTTGTCAATGAACCATGAAACCAACTATTACAAGATTTTGATAGTTCTTGAAATGCCACCATGATTCATTGAAGGAGGAGACTCCAAACCCACATAGAAAATCTGGATGCATAGCCTGAACAGCAGTAACCCCATTCCTTCTACCTGAAAATGAGATGGAGTGACATGCCTGTTTTCAGAAGCTCAGAGGCCAAGGAAACACCCTAAAACACACACCAAGTGAACCTATACGGAACAATGAGGATGACACCTGAGATTTTCCTGTGACCCTCACATGACACATTATGACATAAGCACATACATTCACACAAACGAATACATACATGCACTGATATACACACTGTCTGCACAGAGACACAAGTACTTCTAATATATATTTTTAAATGAATGAATGAATGAATGAATGAATGAATGAATCATAAAATCAGCTTCAGATGCTTATACATTTCTTGGATATGGCCTTTACAGAACACTATACTGGATGGAGCTGTCCAAAACCTGAATCACATTCTGCTTTCCAAATCCCCATAACATGTATTTAATGAGATTTTATTTGAAGCAAAATCTTCTCACATAAAAACTTCAATAAATCTCAAGTGTGTTACTGATATTCTGCTTTTCCTAATAGGTTTAATATGTGAGCTAAATTATGAATTGAAACAGCAGGCTTAAAATTGGATATGAATTCCTCCGTGTTTGCTGTCCATCACACTTCGTGTACCTGATTCCAAAGAAGCACAGCTGGAATTGTGCCAAGGTGAGCCCCAGATGTTCAAGAATGCTCACATTTATTTCCAAAATTAAAAGAGAAACCCCCCATCCTGGCAACTGAAACTTTAACAGTTGGCATGAAGCCTCTTGGAGAGCATTGAGCAAAACAGAAATGCTCATGCAACACTGAGATTCTGTTCCATTATTCAGACCCAATTCTCAGTGGAAGCTTTACAAACATTAACTAACGCTCACACACATCCCTGGGAGGCAGTTCATCATCAATGGCTTTGTCTTCTCCTGTGGAAACCAAGGCACAGGGAATAGAAATTGATTAGTAAAGTTCATCTAAAAAGTACCAGTTCCAAAAACAATCAATGCTTTTTTTTTTTTTTTTTTTAAGTTACAAATTCAGGACACAATCATTAAAGTCTTTAGAAAATCTGGAATAAAATATTGCAATAGCCAAATCACTTAACATTATACAATTAGTAATATTACTTTTAAAACTCATAATTTAATATATTCAATTATTACACTGAGGGTGCATTGCTTGTGTACGGGTGTGCATTTACATGTGTGTGCATGCATGTAGCATATGTCCACACAAACACAATTTTTCCTTCTTTGTAGAAAATATTTTCTGTAATCTGGAAATTTCAATTTTGTTGTAAAATCTTAAGAATTGCTGACATTTTAATAAATAAAAGACTCATTTTTTTCTTTCTTATATATTTATGGCAGGCTTTCCAGGCCACTGTCCAATTTCCTCATTATATAAATTAACATTAAGACATACTTGTGGCAAATTAATAATAATCTACATATCTTTCTTAGTAACATTCTCAATTTTTGCTGGCTATTTAGACAATTTAAATAATTCTTCCATGAGAACTTTTGAATACAATTCTGGCTTGATCTCCATTTCCTTTTACAGAAAAGATTCTTATCTTTGACCCAGGGCAGGAACATTGCCAACATTCTGGGTTTCCTTTTAATTTCTCTTCTAAAATACTGTGTCATTTAACCCTCTTCCATCTACATAATAAAGTCTAAAGTTTTTCAAAACTTAGTAAGAATATTTTTTTCAAATAAATATTTCAGAATCTTAAAAGTTAGCACTAATAAACAATTTATGAAATGGCATTTTAACAGATATCTGACTCTGTTTATTTCACCTTTAGAAAACTACTAACCTGGGACTAAAGGGAAGGCTAATAATTATAAACTGGCATCACTAAAAGATGCTTTGCCAACTCGGGTTCTACAACTGAAAACAACTTGGCCTCAGATATGCAATTCACTCAGTAACTTTTTAATTACACAATAATATTCTGTAAACCCATAATCTTCTCAAAGTCTAATCAGTTATTCTTTTTATTTTTTTTTAATTGGTGAATTAACGTATGGGTCTTTAATCCAAGGGGACAGACATAATGGAGATATGTGACTGTGTTTAGGGTGTCGGTAATTCTTCAGAAAGTTTCATATTAATTTTTACTCAATATACTACATAACGTAATAATATACTATGCAAAAGTGGATAAAGGGGTGGTACCTAGGCTTGTTATGGGCCATGGCTTAGTTACAAAGTTAGAGATGTAGAATTAAAGGATTTTTACTCTCTTTGCTTTATAGTTTGCTCTGTTCTTTAAAAAGTTAGTATATTCCATGCAATATATTTAATTTTGTAGAGGTTGAAATTATTCTTAAAATAATTTTTTTAATATATTCTAGGCTTTTGAATTATCAATGTAGCTCTCAGTCTAGTTTATGGAACACATATTGTATTCACATGTAGTTTAAACCTTCCAATATTAACTGTTTTACATAATCCAAAATGAATAATTCATCTGCTCAACAAAATATTATATATATTTAATAGTGCCATAAGATAATAATTTCTATGCCTATAAATACTGTTTAAGCTATGGTTCATGTTTTCAAATTTTTTGTGATTAAGACTTTATAATTTAGAAATAGAAATAGGAAGAACTGTTTATTTAATGTATATATGAAATATTATATTGAAAACAATGGATTTCTATAACTACAGAAGGATCAGAAAAGTGTCTAAAACTTCTCAAATTTGTTGTATAATTTTATAACATATTTTTGTGCAAAAGAGCTTCAAAAATAAATAATTAGCTGTAGATGAATTTTAATCCAGTATTATGGCTGCTCTGACAAGAAATCACATCCAAAGTCTTTCTAGGTCTGTGTGAACTGGCTGAATGCCACGCACCTTTAATACCTCTGGCTAGAATGAAAAGCCTTAGTAGACACGTTTATTCCATAACAATGATCTCTAAGTGTTGGACAATTCAATGGATGCAAGCCAGTTCAGTAACTTCTGTGAAGTCTAGAGCAGATTAGAGATGAGCTCCATTAAATCAGTATAGTAGAGCTGAGTTTATTTGTCAGTTTCTGCAGTTTAGTGTACCCTACTTTTACTAGGGTCACTTCACAGAGACATGTTGCAAGCAAAGACAAAATGAGTGAGGGAATGAGAAGGAGCCAGAAAATTAGAACTACTTGCCAGAGTAAGTTTGAGGACAAACAGAGCAATTCAGTGAGAAGCTGAGAGAACTCAGATTGAATCAGTTATCTTGGAGAGGAGTTTGAGAAAGAACAGCTGATTTGAAACAAGCAGTTAAATTCAGAAAGAACTAGAAAGTGCGATCTTATTGGGCAGTAAGCCTTTGAGATAATTATTTCTGGCAAATAAGATACTTTTACAATTAATACATTTCAAATTGTTAACATGTTTGTTTAATTCATTATTACTCAGAATGAAGAAAATTACAATACTCCTTTATAAGATACAGACTAAGGTCACCAGCATGGTTATTTAGCCACATAAAATGTTTTTAGTTCAATGAGTATTTTATATAATGGTATATCAGCACTAACATAATGTTTCTTGAAATTTGGTAATTTCTTTGTATTCACTTTAGCTTAAGCTATAAAAGAATGAATGTCACATGAGGAATAGTTTGAATTCTCAAGATATTTAGAGGGGTTATTGTAGAAGATGTTGGATAATATACATTTCTAAAAGTCCAATACACCCTTGACCAAGCTACAATAGTGTTGCTTAATGAATTTTGAGACCCCCTTATGCAATTAATATATTCAAGTATTGTGTTCTGTTGTCATTCTCAGTGCTTGTGCTAACTTTGTTAGAATTATTTATTTTCTTTGCATTTAAATAGATTTAACCACTGGAGCTTCCACTCTTCATTAAATGCACAAAGCGTCCAATTTTAGAAAATCATATGAGAATAATAATAGCAATTTATTTTATGAAATGTCAATTTCACACATATACAGATTGGTTTAACAAACACATGAGTCTCCAGTTTTATCCCTAAATTTTTGTATGGAGTGCAAAGAAACTCCAAAAGAAAATACCTTTATTCTTCCTTTTAGCCCATGGGAAAAAAAAGTCTTATCTTCTGTAATAGATATATAGATCATCTAACAAAAAAAAAAAAATGATGAGTTCATCTAATACATTTCTGTTGTATATATTTAAAAGTTAGGCAATTTTCCTAGACATTTTAAACACACATCTTCTATTTAAATGCATGCTATTCCACTGCTTCAGAGTCAGTGAATGTTATCATCTTATGGTAGTTCTGATAAGAAGAGTGAAGAAGACAAGACTCTGGTGACATGTTTTTTATAGCAAAGGAAATTAATGACAGCTCTGAGATAAAACTTGGAAACTCTTGGCTCACTTGCCAGTGGTTCATATTTCTGTGTAGAATTTAAAAAGCAGCCAGTGATCCTACTATAAAATTTTAACAAACCCTCTCTCTATGGCACCTTAATTGTCTTTCACTTAGAAACAAAAAAGACCAATGACAACTGACATGACAATTTCTTATTCTTTTGGGGATTCTGAAAAATAACAATTACTCTGGAGGGCTGATACAAAAACCCTAACTGGACATGTTTCCAGGCATGAAGTAGCTCAAAGAGCTAACTCAAACATCACATGACATATTGCTGTAAAAGCTTCAAGGGAGTTCGGGACTTAGATTGAACTGGGAAAAGATAATCCTCTACCAGTCCATCTGGCTGTAAACATTTTACATGAAATTATTCTTTGTGTTTTACCCATGAGGAAGCATGTAATTCAAAAAGATTTCACTTTTAGTAGAAGTATAATTGTTCATTTTTTTTTTTAGAAATGAGCACAAAAGTAGCTCTATGCAGCTCAAGCAAATGATTTATGACATGAAATAATGACTCTGCTCTCATTCTTACAGCTATAGGTTTTTCTGCTCATCAAATACAGGGTTCACTCATAATACACTGAAACTGTAGAGAGTAGAACTATAAACACCCTGGTGTTCATAAATTACTGAAACTAATTTTGTCTGAAACTCAACTGAACATGATAAAACAGTTCCAGCCCATCAGTTAATATTCTACAGGCATAATTTCAGGCTAAAAATTTCACAACATTTTTCCACATTTACACACACACACACACACACACACACACACACACACAAAGAGAGAAAGAAAGAGAGAGACAGACAGAGAGAGAGACAGACAGAGAGACAGAGAAAGAGAGAGACTGGAGAGATGTTGGAGAGAGGAGAACTTTTTATTGAATATTTTCATTTTTTACATTTCAAATATTATCTTCTTTCCAGGTCTCCCCTCTGAAAACATCCTATCCACTGCCTCTCCCTGCAGTGCACCTCCCTGCCTCCGTCGACCAGCAAGAAAGACACGCCACCACCAGGATCTTCTCAGTCAGCTTTATTCAGGAGCGCCTTGATAGTAGATTCCCAGGACCCAGAACAGCAGCAGAGCTGCTGCTTTTATAGTCTCCCAGGGAGGGGGAGGTGGTGTCGTAGTGGATGTGGATTGGTGCACCAAGCCACACCCATTAGCATATTGCCCATTCATTGGTGTCACAAGCAGTGCCTCATTAGCATATTTTCCCTTCAGGAGGGGCTACTGCTTGAGGAGGACCTGAGGAGAGAGCTGCGCATGCACACTAGGCTCTCTTCCCTGGCAGCCTCCCGTTCCTGTACCATCTTGTAATGGGGAGGAGCCGCAGGCTCCTGGAGCCACAGGCCTTCCCGGAGCTGGACGGCCTTCCCAGAGCTCAGGAGGCTTTGCTGGTCAGCGCTGGGGCGGCCCTTCACCAGAAAGCACTGGGACAGCCCTTCGCCACTCAGTGCTGCCAGCTTCCTACATCCCCCTCTTCTTTATTAATTAAAATGAAGTCCTGCAAATCTGGTCAGTGAACACCCTGGCCTGGGGGAGCAGCCTTTGACAAGTGACTGATAGGAAATCGGGCTACCATCAATCATGACCACCAGTCTGTCTCTGCAGAGATCTGAAGTAGGAGGAGATGCCACCAGCATGTTGCTGGCGGACTTGGATGTAACAGAGATCAAATTGCTTATCAATTGTGAGACATTGTACCCGTCTCCATATCTTTTTATCAAGGGGAGGATAAGTTAAGATGACACGAAATCTCCATGCAATTTGACATGCTTTTGAGGAATCTATCCTGTATGGAACATCCCCTGCACTGTATTGTGACACTCTGTCAGCAAAATTGAGTTTCCTTACTCCCTCATCCTTTGAGGTGGTATAGTGGGAGTCATTAGGTCCGTCCCTAAACGGAGGAAGTATCAGCAAACCAGTCTGCTAGGAAATCATTACAGACTTTTAAGAGGGGCCAACCAGAACTCGGGTAAAATGCTCTCATCTATGGCCATCAGGGCTCGAACAACGACAGCTTTCAGTCGGGCCTGAGTGCGTCTCATACAACATAACAACCAGAGGCAAAGTACACAACCTGCAAACACCAGGACACCCCAAAGTAGCATCCTAGCCCATTCTTTAGAAAAGGCATTGGACAGCCAAGAGGTGACATCTCTCAAGGTGACAGGGTCGACTCTGGTGCCATTCAGGATGGAAAGCTGGATAAGGAGCTTCCGGAACAGTCGTTCTGCCTCTGCATTCCAATTCCCTTGAAGATACTCTGACAACTCCCTGCTGCGTCTTCCAAGGGAGGGGGCACTCTTCGTATCAGTTTCTCAGTATCCAAATTGGTTCTTTGTCTCTAGGAACAAACACAAACCACTCCCCGGGACTGTGAAATAACTGGGTCTGGACCTAGCCATGACCCGGATTAAACAGAGATAGTAATGGAAAGGTTTTAATTTGTAATTTGGCATCTTCAGGTAACATCGAATCCAATTAATGTTACCTAATAATCTTTGGAAATAATTTAAAGTCCTCAAATTATCCTTCCTAAACTCTACCTTTTGTGGCACTATCTGTTTTGTTCCTACTTTGGCTCCTAAATAATCTCAAAAGCTATAGATATTAATCTTATCATCCTGTCCAGGTGAACAGCCACTCTCTTTCAGCTCTGCATCGAGCTGGCACCTAGGTTGAGGAGGTGCTGCTTTACTTGTGGGATGCCCATATTTGGAATAAGCCACAGGACTCCATCCTGATACCAAAGAAACCATCTTATGCATCCCACATGGGCTCTTTTTATAGGAGAACAAAAGCTATCCTTCAAAGATACATTAAACAAAACATTCATTTTCCATGACTGTGGACAGCAATTGCAAAGATTTATTGGTTCCAAAAATCCTAAGAAAAACCATAGCATCCACACTAGTTTCACACCTGCTTTCAATGTGCCCTGATTCCAGGCAAAATCTAGGTCTCTGCCAAGTTTGTCCCAGCAGAGAACAGTAAGACTCCCTGATACCGCAAACCAAGGGGCCACGGTATGACACTCCTTCAAAAACCTTTCAAGGGTGGATTGTTTGATTTTTAAAATTTTTGATATAAGCAGCTCCTGAAGAGCCAAAAAAATTGGGTGCGAATGAGAAGTGCCCATGGCTACTTACTCCTTTTCTAACTGCACTCCTTTTCTTTATTGTTTCTTACCCGAGAACTTTTTCTTGTCCCATTTACCTGAGAACTTTATACTTACTCTGCCTCGTCCCTTACTGGGAACCTTATTGTCTCTTACTCGAGAACCTTATTGTCTCTTACCTGAGAACCTTATTGTCTCTTATCCGAGAACCTTATTGTCTCTTACCTGAGACCTTTCTCTTGTCCCATTTACCTGGGAACTTTATACTTACTCTGCCTCGTCCCTTACCGGGAACCTTATTGTCTCTTACTCGAGAACCTTATTGTCTCTTACCCGAGAACTTTATTGTCTCTTATCCGAGAACTTTCTCTTGTCCCATTTACCTGGGAACTTTACTGAGCTTTATCTTCTTCTGACCTTTTGTTGCTTTACTTTTGAGCTGATACCCTTTATCATCTAGGTGATATTGCTCCCTCTCATATTTAACAGCCTCCTCATCCACCTCTTCTTCCAAAGAGGAGTTGAGGTTGGAAAGCTGCAATTCCTTGAGAGAGGGGTAAATCCCCATTTCTTGTTCCCCCTTAATATTTAAGGATAGGTTCTAGCCTGCCTTATGCTGTCAACAATATAGGGAAGCATAACCTCTCTAAAATATTCCAGGAAGTTTACTGGTACCGTCACTCCGTAGCTGATGAGTTCTGATCCCACAAAGATCTTCTTCAGTTCAGATCCCACGAAGATCTTCTTCAGTTCAGATCCCACGAAGATCTTCTTCAGTTCAGATCATCTTCGGTTCCCAGGTTCTCGGCACCACTTGTGGCGCGCCTCCCTGCCTCAGTCGACCAGCAAGAAAGACACGCCACCACCGGGATCTTCTCAGTCAGCTTTATTCAGGAGCGCCTTGATAGTAGATTCCCAGGACCCAGAACAGCAGCAGAGCTGCTGCTTTCATAGTCTCCCAGGGAGGGGGAGGTGGTGTCGTGGTGGATGCGGATTGGTGCACCAAGCCACACCCATTAGCATATTGACCATTCATTGGTGTCACAAGCAGTGCCTCATTAGCATATTTTCCCTTCGGGAGGGGCTACTGCATGAGGAGGGCCTGAGGAGAGAGCTGTGCATGCGCACTAGGCTCTCTTCCCTGGCAGGCTCCCAGTCCTGTGCCATCTTGTAATGGGGTGGAGCCGCAGGCTCCCGGAGCCACAGGCCTTCCCAGAGCCAGACGGCCTTCCCGGAGCTCAGGCGGCTTTGCCAGTCAGAGCTCGGGCGGCTTTTCGCCGGTCAGCGCTGGGGCGGCCCTCAGCCGCGGCGCTGCCGCCACGTCCCTTCGCCGCTCAGTGCTGCGGGCTTCCTACACCTCCCCCTGCCTATATGAGGGTGCTCCTCTACACACCCACCCATTCCTGTCTTTCAGCCCTTGCATTCCCCTACACTGGGGCATCATTGAACCCCCTCAGGCCCAATGGCCTTTCCTCCCACTGATGTCCAACAAGGCCATCTTCTGCCACATGCTACCAGAGCCATGGGTTCCTCCATGTGTACTATGTGGTTGGTGCTTCAGTCCCCAGGAGCTCCAGGGGTCTGAGTGATTGACACTATTGCTTCACCATGGGGCTGCAAACTCCCTTAGTTCTTCAGTTCCTTCTCCAACTACTCCTTTGGGAACCCCACACTCAGTCCAGTGGTTGGCTGTGAGCATCTGGAGAGGAGACTTTTAAAGTAAGTTTTAGAAATAGCTCAGTAGATAAAAGGGCTTGCTGCTTTCAAGAAGACCAATATTAACTATCCATGACCCACTTCTAGCAGGCAGTTCATACTTCCTATGACTCCTACTTTAAAGAACCAAACATTCTCTTCTGTACTACACAGGCATTTGCACATATGGATGTATAGTCATATCCTCATGCAAATAAATTGAATAATAAGCATGAGTTTCTATTCCTTTAATTGCAGATATTTGTAGGATAGGCTTCATTACTAATAAATATTCAAAGTTATTACTATGTAAACCACATCTTTCATACATAAGATTGTATTTGGTGATGAACTCTTGGCAAGATAGGGACATGAAAATATGGATTAGGCTGGGGATGGAAATAAGGGATTTGGCAATGTTAGTTTTCAGTTATGCCTTTACTCATCATGTGGTCTTTTAAAGCTTAAACAGCAAGAATAGGAAAGAAAAAAAAAGCACAGAGAAAAGTGTAAATGACAATATACACTGGGGAATATATTGTCTTGAATTGATAATTCTATGGAGTAGTTGTCCCGATGTCTACTCTCATCTTTAGTTCATGAGATACATAAAGTAGTGTTATTGTGTCCTGTAGAATTCAGACAGTATTTAAAGAAGAGCAGCTTGAGTGGCAGTCACTTAATTTTTGTGTGTAAGAGTACGTTGCTTTAAGTGCCCTGCAAGTGCTTCCATAACATACAAATACCTAAGCTCCTGTTTCACATGACGTACTGGTGTGCATGTATGTAGCTGGGTGATACATTGTCCCCTCAATCACTGAGTTCCTGCCAAGAGAAAAAGCATCCTCCTGTATACATAAATATGGTGAGTGTAGTTCAGACTCTAGTTCCCCCTTGAATTTCACCTTCTTTCCATATTAGTATTAAAATATTCTTTTTTGCAGGTTTCAAAGAACCTTGCTCAGAGCAACATCTTGTCTATCAGTCTATCCTACCTTAATGGCAACTTTTCTGGAGTGTTTTCTTGGCAATAAGTGCAAAAGGAATAGACAAAAAAGTATTATTTATCAGGTATCCATTAGGTGCACACTCTTAGACTAATAAAATATTCATAAAGTTATTTTAGATATTCATAAAAAAACAGGGTCAAATTAAAATGAACGTTTTAAAAGGATGCATCTCTCCTATAGATTCAATTTTTCCTAGTAGAAAATAGGAGAATGTGCCCTTTACAGTTTATTGTGACAAATGACAAATATTTATTTGTTGCCCCATATGTAGGATTCATATGTCTATTTTATTTCACAACATTTTTTCTACATTAATACTCATACTGGTCTTCTTTCATCTTTATCAGGCAATTAAACAAATGCTCTGTCTTCTGGCAAGGTGAATAAAAATTAAATATTCATTTAAATAATCTCCATGCTGATGTTCAACAATCCACATATAAAATATTATTAACATGTTAAATTATTAACTCTAAATCACAGGACCAAACTTTAAGCTTGTAAAAGTCATGGAGGGAACTCACAGAAATCTGAATGTTATTAGGTTTTTTTGATGTGAGCTGAATTTGTAAAAGGTATTTAAATTTAATTCATATTTAGAAAATACCTTCACACGAAGGTAATTATTTCACTACACAACAATAAAAGAGCTATCTTTTCATTTAAAACAATAAAAATAAATGTTTTAGTAAAACAGTTAAGTGTTTATGGTTCAGTTTCTCTCAATATAAGGCCTCTTATACTTCTTAAATCTTTTAATAGACATTAGATATAATATCCAGATTTTCAAGATTTGTGTGCCTGAGTATTTATTTATAAAGGGTAAGCATATATGATGGGAATAACAATATGCATATTTATGAAAAACAATATAATACTTTAAATAATGATTTTATTTTCTTATAAACAATAGACATGTCTGTCAAGGTAGTGTTTCAATAATTGTAATTGTCAAGGAGTTCAAAGACTCAAAGAATACTAGAAATGTGTCCACAGAGGATTTATAAATTTCTTCACTCATAGCCAAACTATGCTCTCTGGCAAGCAAGCATGATCTTTTCAACAATGTCTAACACAAATTTTGGCACTCAAATAAATGATAACATTTGAAAATGTAAATGTACTCCTCTCCAGGAAAGATCAAACAAGCTCTTGTTTAATTCATGTTATGAATATACTTTTCATTCCAAATATTCTTTCAAGATGTTTTCCTGCTAAAATTCATATATGAGATATACATAAATATATAGGGAGAAGTATCAAGTGTGTTGGAGAAGTTTTACACTTTGCAAGTCCCTTGATGTGAGCTGGAAACACCATCTACCACACTCATGAGCTCATGTTAACTGAGGCTCATTTGAATGCAAGCTTCTTGCACATCATCCATTTGTAGAATTACTCTGACCAGCTTACATTCTTCACCTGTCACTTAAGGTGTAGCTTTATTGAAAAGCACCCAGGACCACAACTGCCCTCTTGGCTATTACTGGGTTTGAATGATGCCAGTTTTCTCAAGGCTACAATCTGATTCTGTGAAGCCATGAGTCTGCTGGGCAAGGGAGTGACTATGGTTGTTAAGAGTTGTCCTAGTGTACTCCTGTCTGCAGAACTGGGAAATGTCAGATGTTCAGGCATGGAACATAACTTCTTAATTTCAATGGCCAATGGGTGCCCTCCTGCTTGAGCATTAGTTAATTGTTATTATAAAACCAGTAGGGAAGCACATCTCCTCCCAAGTTAAACTTCACCAGAGCACAGCACCTGAGTGTGTATAAGATACAGTGAGTCATATGGTCAAGATTTCCTGAGCAAAGGAACAGATAATATTTTGTATATCAAAATATAAAAATTGTAATTACTTTTTTATAAGTTCTCGGTGTTTCCCACCACATTCTTTTGTCTGTTTTCTTCAACTTTAGGAGCAGGTTGAGATACAACCACCAAACTAGCAATCTTTTCACATTTCAGCTGGGCTAAAGACTTAAAATAATCCTCATTTATGTTTTTAAGTTGCAAGATGTTTTAGAAATATCAAAGAATAATCTAGATAAATGAAAGATGATTTCAGCTGCTCATTCTGTGCTGCAGTGTTAGAAGAGGGTTTATTAACACAGTCAATGCCTTTCCTATCAGTTCATATTTACTCTTAAAATAATTAAAAGTATTTTTGCCAACTTGCAGTTTTTGTTCTATAATAAGCAAGTGTTTATGCAAATATAATTCAATATTAATAAACTGTTTGAATGATCATTGCTGTAATGATTTTTCTCTGATCTGGTCAAAAGTATGTTGGGTACTAACACTTTGAATTAATTTGCCTGTATCTAAAGGATTTCTTTCTACTTCACATTTTCATTCACTCTAGGCCTGATGGAGATACTCTTTTTTTTTTTTTTTCAACTTTTATTAGATATTTTCTTCATTTACATTTCAAGTGTTATCCAGAAAGTTCCCTATACCCTCTCCCCTCCCGGCCCTGCTCCCCTACCCATCTACTCCCACTTCTTGGCCCTGGCGTTCCCCTGTATTGGGGCATATAAAGTCTGCATGACCAAGGGGCCTCTCTTCCAAGTGATGGCCAACTAGGCCATCCTCTTCTATATATGCAGCTAGAGACATGAGCTCAGGGGGTACTAGTTAGTTCATGGTTATTCTTTCACCTAGAGGGTCGAAGACCCCTTCAGCTCCTTGGGTACTTTCTCTAGCACCTTCTTCCTTGGGAATCCTGTGTTGATGGAGATACTCTTTACGTTTGTGCCCTCAATACTCCTTGACTGTATTTCTGCTTTGTTTACATTTTAAATGCATTTTGTGATATAAAATCTAAATTATGTAACATAAGCACATGCAATCATTGGCAAATCCCTTCCAACTTTACAATCAATAAGGCCTCACTGACTGTGTCCTTAGAAACGGATATAGTTGAAGGTTGGTGGGAAAAATAGGGAGAAAGAAGATGTGTCCTTGCATTTATTTCAAATATTCTCATGGTGAAGTTTTACCTCCAAATAACATTAAAAATTCTGAAGACCTTCTGTGTTCAAATTTGTAGGTCAGCACCAATTTATATCTTAGTATTTTCTGTGCTGGCTGCTTTCTGGGAGGCTCTTTGAGGACTTTTGTACTGTTAATAACATTTAGTGTAAAACTAATAGATTATTTTATTTTGGTATAATTAGAATGTCAAGTACAAAAATGAAAAGGAAAAGAAACTCGTGTTGCATTTCAAATTACTTAATTATTTCATTATTTTATAATTTCAGAATTTACCAAAAGAATGCCTAAGGAAAAAATACAATTGTTAATGTAATGAGTTTAATAATTACTAACTAATAGAATGGTAAACACAGAATAAAGCTTGCATGCCTTACATATTCAATTCATAAGTCTTACCACCACGGGATTTGAGGCTGGTATGTGTCATGCATTCAGAAATCGTTCATAAAATTCCTAGCAAATTTGTGTTCTAGCATGCTTAGTAACTAAGTATTCATGCTGAGGGAGAAATTTTATTTTGGTTTGTATCAATGAAAGCAAGTCATATATTTTTAAGGATAAATATTAGTGAATTACATTTTAATAAAATAAATAGAAAAAATAAACATATCTATATTAAGATATAAGCAATCATTTCATATGTTGACTATAACACAGTGCATAAATATGATTAAAACAATCAATTGGATGTTTCTCAGCTTTTTCTTCCTTTTATTTTTTTTGTTTGTTTGTTTGGTTTGGTTTTGGGTAAACTTTTGTATGCCAGGGATCAAATGTATAACTTTACCAGTATGAAAAACACACTACCTTTAACCTATTACTTCAGCTTAATTAAATATTTCAAAATAGTAGAGAGAATTTAATGTTCTCAGCAAAAATCAATCATGTTTGATAGATATGTCAATACCATGATCTGATCAATACACATGTATGTGCCAAAGAAATATGTGGCAATAAGAAGGAAGTAAAAAACCAGAGGAGAGCAGAGGAGACCAGACAGGATGAAAGAGGGTAGGATGACACAGAATAGAACAGAAGAGGGCACACTAAAAGAGAAGAAAAAGAAGTGTAAGGAGTACAGGAACCTATCTCACACAGACACTGACAATGAAACTTGGAGTCTACTCTAATCACTTAAATCAAACCCCAAAGGATTCTTGCAGACACTGACATAAGAAAGAGGGAGGGACCCTGTATTCTTCAGTCAATATATTGCATAGTGGAGCTGTGTTGTGAAATTGTGAGATGTCCCCCATAGTTGAGTTACAAGTTCCCCATGGTCATAGTGAGAATCAAATTTAGTGTATTTTAGGATTCTAGATGTTGGAAAACTTGAACAGTGATCATACTTCAGAGAATGGCATGTTATAATTTATGTTTCAACAGAAGAATATAATAACTGATTGTACTGTATGATAAACCAATACTGAATGAGAGAAGATTGATTTTTACAGAAAATAATTCTTATGGTGGGGAGAGTGTTATATGTAAGTTATTTGGTAAGTGGCTGCTTTAATGCTTTGCTTTGAGTGAGTGAAGTTGGTTGTCTGTTTTTTAGACTTGCTTAGGCACTGAGTTCTCGCAGGCATTTTAAAACAAGATGATGAAGTACATCTTGTTTTAAAGCACATTGTCAATAGTCAGACATTGTTCTTGTATGAAATGATTTATAACTGTTTTGCCTTCAATATCTTCAAGGTTGAAATTGAATTTCTTTCTTTTTTTCTTTTTTAATTTCTTTAAGTTGGCTCAAAATTTGGGTCTGAAATTTCAGAATCAGACAGATTTGGTGACATATACTGATAAGCTCAGCATTTGTAAAGCCATGGGAGGGAGGTCACAACCTCAAGACCACTTCATGCTATATAGCACATTGGCGGTCAGGCTCAGCTACATAGTAAGATCCTTGGAAAAGATGTCAGAGATCAGAGAAAGAAAGGGAGAGAGAAATAGATTGAATCTACTTACTTTAAATCTTCCATGTCTCAACCTCTTGAAATTCTGTTCTTGAAATCTAGCATAATTTTTCTGACAAGTTAAATTAGTAATAAGTCTTTGACCACAGAAGACACTTATTTTATCTATATTTTCAATGGATGGTCCTCCTAATATTAAGCTCTTAAAAAATATATGAAATTTGCAACCAAAGACAGCCCAATGGAACTTTTCAGTATTGTAAGAGAGTTTAATTTTTTCTGAGCAAATTACCAAGAGAGTATAGCAGATAGACATGGGCTACAAATCTAGCAAATCTCACTCAAAATCATGTTTCCTCTATCTCTCATTTATAGTGAAAAATCTGGATTTTAAGGAGGATTTTCAGCTCCCTTCCTTACAAGTTCAAACCCAATCAGAACCTGATCTTCATTCTCCAAATATTGCTTTCTTTGATTGCTACAAATTGACATTGCATTTAGTTGGTGTCTTGGCCATGAATAAAATTGCTTAACTAAAGCCAAGACAAAGTTTAGAAAAGGGAGCTTCAAAGGGACAGAATCCTTTTGACACACAGAAGACAGTCTTTGTTCACAAGGGCTAATTGCTAACCACACTCCAGGGGAGAATAGGTACATCTGCACTTTTACAAACAAGACAAAACTATGGTAAAATGAAAGGTTCTAATTTTTTTAACCTATAGCTATGTAACAACAATTTATTTTAAGATGAAATATTCAATGATAATATGCTTTGTTAATTTTCTTGATATATCTATAAAATGGGTTTGTGAATTAATTGTATATGTAAAATAGGCTTATCAATGAAATAATCGTGTAGTGTAATAAATACATAATCACTTTGAATTACAAGAACAAATATACATTTTGATAGAATGATTCTCTAGCTATAGGGAAAGTTTAGAGCCAATCAAAAATTAAAAGTTAAAATTTAGAAAAAATGAATTTTTACTAATTCAATAACCATTCCTGCTCTCCATAGCTCATAATAACTCATTACTATGAATTGTGACTTTATACAGCCTAAAGGTCAAGATGTCATGAGAGGCAGTCTTCTTTAAGGGTTCATATCTTTTATCGAGACACCAGCTGTGTTTTTAAAACAAAGCATAAAATTCAATAAAAAAATGGTTTAATACCTAAAAATACTATGCATTTTCTGCCACATTTCCCCATTATATCTCTATAACCTTACTGTCTAGAAAATGTCAAATAATAAACACACATCATCAGAGGTGAGAATTGTCAAGGGTCCTTTTCTTCTCCCCTTTAATAAAACAGATCCTGCATAGGTTCCTTGTTCTTTACATAACAGTCGAGAACCTATGCTTTCTTACATTCCTGAGAATAATTATTTTTCTCAGAAAGGAGTCAATAAAAAGTACATAGCCACACTAAACTCTGTAAGTGTCAGCATTAGATTGAAAACTATGAGACTTTCTATCAAGTTTTCTTATTTTTCTGAAGATGAATTGTGGCCATGGGGAAAGAATATTAACCCTGCTCGATACCTAGTATAGATGAAGAAAACTCAGCTGTTGGCAATAAACAGGGCATCTTGATTTCATTAAGTTCACTGCACCTAAAATTCCAACAAATATTTCATTTTAAATTCCTGCTGGAAATTCTGTCTGGCCAATATGAAGTGTTCCCAAATTCAAATGAATTCCAACACTATTTGCTCTGATTGCAATTATACTCATTTTCCACAGTAAAGGAAACTATATAGCATCATGTTCTTCAATGAAAATCCCTGTTGTGAAACTGTGAATGGGTGAGTAATATCCTGTTGGGCTGAAACTTAACCTCAGATGCCAGAGAATGCTAATTCCTTGGAACATAGAATTGGGTGACTTTTCCAATGTATGCTTTGATTTTGGTGCCCAAGATTACAAACACCTCATTTCTACATATTTTACTCAACCCTGAGACTTGATTCAAATTGCTTCTATTATTATCTTTTTCTTCACCCAACACTCTAAATTACAGGACTTACAAACAAGAATGGAAATTAAATATTTTCCAGAAAGAATAAAATAATGGAAATACACTCATCCTAAAATAATCATTTCAAAGGTAGTAAACCAGAAATGATCATTAAAGGCCAGTAGAATACCAATTAATCCCATATCTCATAAAATCCCTCTATGATTCTCTCCACAAAAGTCAGCAAGTTTCCTTTAATATAACAGAATAAGATGATTCTCATGAAGAGAAATTGTGAACTAATTGCATTTCCATATTGTCAATAATAGCTGATTGCACAGATTTGGGGCTTAGCTTTAGGCTTCCAGCTGAATTTGTAGGTTCTTTATATTTTCTAGATATAAACATGTGCACCAAAAACACCTTTAAGCACTAGCTTATGTTTTGACTGTGCTGTGTTTTGCCCTGATTTATCATGTTCATAAACTTTTGGTAGTATTTTTATTTTTAATTCAGATTAACTTTTTGATCACAATTTCATCTCTCTTTTCTTGTCCTCATTTAGGCATTTTTTTTCATCTTTTGAATTACATTTGTCATTCACCTAATTAATAGTTTTCTATACAGCAAATATTTAACAAAGAAAATGAACTGAAATTTTGTTACATTACAAGAAAACATTGATGGTAACCTACTTAACAGCTAATATCAGCTTAAAATATATCTATATTATATATCATGCTTATCTTTGTAGGTCTAGATTTTCTCCCTCATAACCATATTTTATAGTTCCATTCAATTGTCTTCAAATTTCATGATGTTATTCTTTTAACAGTTGAATAATACTACATTGTATAAATATAATGTTTTATCTATTCTTTAGTTGAACAACATCTAGGTTGTTTCCAGTTTCAAGCTCTTATGAATAAAGCCACAATAAACATAGTTGAGCAAGTGTCCTTGTGGTAGGGTGGAGAGTCCTTTGGGTATATGGCCAAGAGTGATATACATGGGTCTTGAGGTAGATTGATTCCCACTTTTCTGAGGAACCACCATATTGATTTTCATAGTGGCTGTACAAGTTTGCATTCCTACAATCAATGGAAGACTGTTCCTCTTTGATACACATCCCCTCCCACATAAGCTGCCACTTGTGGTATTGATCTTAGACATTTTGACAATTATAAGATGGAATTTCAAAGTGGTTTTGACTTTACTCTGATGGCTAAAGATCTTGAACATTTCTTTAAGTATTTATCCATTTGTGATTCCTCTAATGAGAATCCTCTGTTCAGAGCTATACCCCATCATTTAAATTGGTTTATTTGGGAATTTGCTATCTAATTTCTTGAGTTATTTATATTTTTTGGATTTGGGGTCAGTAAAAATATTTCCCATATTTTAGGCTGCCACTTTTTCTGATGGGTTATGTTCTTTGCTTTACAGAAGAACAATAAAGCCTATTTAAAACTCTGTTTTATTCATGGGAAAGGAGAAAAAGACCCTTAAGAACAATCACATTTTAATCATTAAGACAACAATACACTATAGGGCAAAAATATAGTATAGACATAGCCTTAGCCACAGTTTAGTACACTGCATACTGGGACAGGTTAAACCGAAGAAAAAAGAAAATGTCAATCTCATTCTTTCTCTCTCTCTCTCTCTCTCTCTCTCTCACTCTCAGTTCTCTCTCTCTCTCTCTCTCTGTGTGTGTGTGTGTCTCTGTGTGTGTGGGTGTGTGTTTATGTACATGTTTGTGGGTGTGCACAGGTGGCTGTGTGCAAAAGCATGCTGAAAGTCTACCTTGAGTGGTCATACCTTATGATGCTAGACATCTTGTTTTATAGACATAACATGCCATATTGACCTATATTGCATTGACTCATGTAGGTTTACAAACCTAGGAGTCTACCTGTCTTCACTTTGACAGCTCTGGAATTGTAATTGTTTGCCACCTTGCCAAGCTGTCTTACTTGTGCATGGTGTTCCAGTTCGGAGCTTCAAGCATGTGGGGAAAGTGCTTTAAGAATCGTGCCTAAAGCTATCTACAGATTCAATGCAATCCCCATCAAAATTCCAACTCAATTCTTCAAGGATCTAGAAAAGACAATTAGCAAGTTCATCTGGAATAACAAAAAACCTAGACTAGCAAAAACTTTTCTCAACAATAAAAGAACCTCTGGTGGAATCACCATGCCTGACCTCAAGCTGTACTACAGAGCAATCATAACAAAAACTGCATGGTACTGGTACAGCAACAGACAGGTAGATCAATGGAATAGGATCGAAGACCCAGAAATGAATCCACACACCTATGGTCACCTGATCTTTGACAAGGGAGCTAAAACTATCCAGTGGAAAAAAGACAGCCTTTTCAACAAATGGTGCTGGCACAACTGGCAGCTATCGTGTAGAAGACTGGGAATTGATCCATTCTTATCTCCTTGTACTAAGGTCAAGTCTAAGTGGTTGAAGGATCTCCACATAAAACCAGAGACACTGAAACTTACAGAGGAGAAAGTGGGGAAAAGCCTCGAAGATATGGACACTGGGGAAAAATTCGTGAATAGGACAGCAAAGGCTTGTGCTGTAAGATCAAGAAGTGACAAATGGGACTTCATAAAGTTGCAAAGCTTCTGTAAGGCAAAAGATACTGTCAACAAGACAAAAGGGCCACCAACAAATTGGGAAAGGATCTTTACCAATCCTAAATCTGATAGGGGACTGATATCCAATATATATAAAGAACTCAAGAAGGTGGACACCAGAAAATCAAATATCCCCATTAAAAAGTGTGGCACAGCAGGGCGGACAGCCTGGGTGCTGCGCACCCACCCAGGTTCCCAGTGGGATTCTCCTAGCGATCTCGGGACCACTGGTAAGAGGAACACACATGTGTTCCAGTCCAATCTCGTGGGACCTGAGTCTGCAGCTGGGAGATAGACAGGGGGGCAGCGGACCCCTTCCCTTCCAGTCCACACCAGTGTGCAAGGCCTGGGTGCTGTGCACCCACCCAGGTTTCCGGCAGGACTCTCCTAGCGATCTCAGGATCACTGGTGAGAGGAACACACATCTGTTCCAGTCCAATTTCGTGGGACCTTAGTCTGAAGCTGGGAGATAGACAGGGGGCAGCAGAACCCTTCTCTTCCAGTCCACACCGCTCCAGTGCAGGGCGCAAGGCCCAGGGGCTGTGCAGCCAACTAGGTTTCTGGTGGGACTCTCCTAGCAATCTCGGGAACACTGGTGAGAGGAACACACATATGTTCCAGTCCAATCTCATGGGACCTGAGTCTGCAGCCAGGAGATAGACAGGGCGGCAGTGGACCCCTTCCCTTCTGGCCCACACTGCTCCAGCACCAGGAGCAGGAGGCACCAGCCAGGAGAGTGATAAAGGCCCAGAGCAGGACAGACTCTTCCTTCAGGTCCAGTCCAGTGCATCGCAAGTGACCTGAGACACCAACGGGAGATTGATAAAGGCCCAGGACAGGACAGATGCTTCCTTCTGGTCTGCACCAACACCAGGTCTCCTTGGGCAGGGATGGCAGGAGGTAAGCATAAGAACAGAAGCAACAGAATCCAAGGGTACTTGGCATCACCAGATCCAAACTCCTCACAACTTCAAGTCCTAGATACAACAGCACACCAGAAAAACAGGACATAGATATAAAGACACTCATCATGATGATGATGGAGGACTATAAGAAGGAAATGCAGGAAAACACAGTTAAACAACTAGAAGCATTTAAAGAGGAAAAACTTAAGAGGGTTACAGAAAAACAATACCAAACAGGTGATAGAAATGAACAAAGCCATCCAGGACCTAAAAGTGGAAGTAGAAACAATTAAGAAAAACCGAAAGAGGATAACCCTGGAGATAGAAACCATAGGAAAAAATCAGGAACCATAGATATGAGCATCAGCAACAGAATACAAGAGATAGAAGAGAGAATCTCAGGCACAGAAGATTCTATAGGGGGCATAGACAAGACAATCAAAGAAAATGATAAATGCAAAAAGATCCTAACACAAAATATCCAGGAAATCCAGGACACAATGAGAAGACCAAACTTAAGGATAATAGGAGTAGATGAGAAGGAAGACTATCAAACTAAAGGGCCAGCAAATACCTTCAACAAAATAATAGAAGAAAACTTTCCATACCTAAAGAATGAGATGCCCATAAACATACAAGAAGCCTACAGAACTCCTAATAGGCTGGACCAGAAAAGAAATTCCTCCCGACACATAATAATCAGAACAACAAAGGCACTAAATAAAGACAGAATATTAAAGGCAGCAAGGGTAAAAGGTCAAGTAACATATAAAGGCAGGCCTATCAGAATTACTCCAAACTTCTCACCAGAGACTATGAAAACCAGAAGATCATGGACAGAGATTATACAGACACTAAGAGAACACAAATGCCAGCCCAGGCTACTATACCCAGCAAAACTCTCATTTAACATAGACAGAGAAACCAAAGTATTCCAAGACAAATTCAAATTCACACAATATCGTTCCACGAATCCATCCCTCAAAGGATAATAACAGAAAAACACCAATACAAGGATGGAAACTCTGCCCTAGAGAAAGTAAGAAAGTAATCCTTCAACAAACCTAAAAGAAGTCAGCCACAAGAACAGAATCCCAACACTAAAAACTAAAATGACAGGAAGCAACAATTGCTGTTCCTTAATATCGCTTAATATCAATGGACTCAATTCTCCGATAAAAAGACATAGACTATCAGACTGGCTACACAAACAGGACCCAACATTTTGCTGTCTACAAGAAACACTCCTCAGGAAAAATGACAGACACTACCTCAGAGTGAAAGGCTGGAAAACAATATTCCAAGCAAATGGCCAGAAGAAAAGAGCTGGGGTAGCCATTCTAATATCGAATAAAATAGACTTTCAACCAAAAATTATCAAAAGAGACAAAGAGGGGCACTTCATACTCATCAAAGGCAAAATCTTCCAAGAGAAAGTTTCAATTCTGAATATCTATGCTCCAAATGCAAGAGCAGCCACTTTCAAAAAGAAACTTTAGTAAAGCTTAAAACACACATTGCATCTCACACAATAATAGTGGGAGACTTCTACACCCAACTCTCATCAATAGACAGATCCTGGAAAGAGAAACTAAACAGAGATTCAGTCGAACTAACGGAAGCTATGAAACAAATGGACTTAACAGATATCTACAGAATATATCATCCTAAAACAAAAGGATATACCTTTTTCTCAGCACCTCATGGCACCTTCTCCAAAATTGATCACATAATTGGCCACAAAATAGCCCTAAACAGATTCAAAAATATTGAAATTGTCCCATGCATCCTATCAGATCACTATGGACTAAGGCTGCTCTTCAATAACTACATAAGAAGCAGAACACCATCATTCACTTGGAAACTGAACAACACTCTAGTCAATGATAATTTGGTCAAGGAAGGAATAAAGAAAGAAATTAAAGACTTTCTAGAGTTTAATGAAAATGAAGCCACAACATACCCAAACTTATGGGACACAATGAAAGCATTCCTGAGAGGTAAATTAATAGCTCTGAGTTCCTACAAAAAAATGGAGAGAGCTTACACCAGTAGCTTGGCAGCACATCTGCAAGCTCTAGAACAAATGGAAGCAAAGTCACCTAAGAGGAGTAGAGGGCAGGAAATAATCAAACTCAGGGGTGAAATCAACCATGTGGAAACGAAAGGAACTATCCAAAGAATCAATCAAACCAGGAGCTGCTTCTTTGAAAAAGTCAACAAGATAGACAAACCCTTGGCCAGACTCACTAGAGGGCACAGGGATAGTATCCAAATCAACAAAATCAGAAATGAAAAGGGAGACATAACAACAGATCCTGAGGAAATTCAAAACACCATCAGATCCTTCTACAAAATGTTATATTCTAGGCAAATGGATGGATCTGGAGGATGTCATCCTGAGCGAGGTAACCCAATCACAAAAGAACTCACATAACATGTACTCACTGATATGTGGATACTAGCCCAGAAGCCTAGACTACCCAGGATACAACTTACTAAACACATGAATCTCAAGAAGAATGAAGTTCAAAATGTGGTCTCAGTGCCCCTTCCTAGAACC
>CACVCL010028380.1:0-104552 GCA_902729485.2 Mus minutoides
CAGCACAGTGCTGGTGTTACAACTGTGCCCACAGCCACACCCAGCTTTTTAGATAAATGCTGGGATCCAAACTCAGATTCGAATGCTGTGCAGCAAGTGCTGTTACACTCACCATCTCCTAAAGCCAGTTTCTTCATTTTAAAAATTGGTATCTATTCATAGTTCCAAATTGTAAATAATTTAAATGCCAATTATCTCATGTAGGGGAAGACAAAAGCTGGTCTGTTCACACATTAGAAATTTTTTTTCAGCAATCAAAAGGAATTATCTACCATCAGACACTGTAAAATGAAAACAAAAAGCCATATACAAGAGATCTTTGGACATAAGCTATATGATTCCATGTATAGGAAATATCTAGGAAAGACACATTTAAAGCTAGAAATTAAATTGTTGACTGTGTACACTTAAGAGTAGAAATGGGAGCCAGCTGTAAATAGATATGAGGAAATAAAAATGATCTAAAGCAAGTCACTGTGTGCTGATGAAGGAAATAATCCACCAATGGAACATTACAATACTAAACATATATACACCAAATATGGACACGCCAGTCACAGATGAACTCCAACACAGAAATAGCGGGTGATGCTAATGTTCCACACTCACCAACTAACTGGTCATCTCAGCAATGAAGCATTTGGATTAAGCGATGTCATAGACCAAGTACGCCTAGCAGATACATACAGACTGTTATATGCAAACACTGTAGAATACACAGTCTTCTGTGCAGCCCAGAGAGCTTTCTCTAAACTAGATCATTAGGGCATAGAACAAATGTTAGTAAATATAGGAAGTGAAATGATTTCTTATATTCTGATAATAATGGAATAAAACTATAAACCAACAGCAAGAGAAATTATAGAATTTCATTATACCTGAGAGACTGAACATTAGTGAATGATTAATGGGTCACTGAAGAAATCAAGAAGGAAATTAAAATATTTTCTAGAACTTAATGAAAACGAAGACATAGCATGCCAAAGCCTACAGGAGATGATGAAAGCAATCCTAAGAGGGATATTTATAGCTCTAAGTGTCTACATTAATATCAATAGATGCAGATAAAGCTTTTTAACAAAATCCAACATCTCTTCATTATAAAAGCCCTGAAGAAACTGGGAGTTGAAGGAATATGTATGAGCATAATAAAGGCTATACATGGCAAATCTGTAGCTAACAGTATACCAAATGGGGAAAAACTAAAAGCATTTCCACTAAAATTAGGAACAAGACAAGGCTATTCCCCTTCCACAGTCTAGTCAATATAGCACTAAAGTCTTAGCTAGAACAACAGAATTGAGAAGAAAAGCTAAGAAACACAAATAGGAAAGAAAGAGGCCAAAGCACCTGTTTACAAAGGATGTAAGTCTGTATACAAGACCTTGACAACTGCCCCAGAAAATTCTTAGAAGAGATATGTACTTTCAGCTAAGGAGCAAAATTTAAAATAAACATACAAACACCAGTAGCCTTTCTATATGCTGATAACAAACACACTGAGAAAGAAATCAGGAGAAAACTTCCCTCACAATTTCCAAGGGAAAAATCTTATAGTAAGTCTAACCAAGAAAGTGAAAGATCCCTTTAACAAAACTCTTAAACACTTGGGAGAAACTGAAGCAGATACTAGATGATAAGAAGACATCCTATCCTTACGGATCAGAGGAATTAATATTATGACAATGGCTGTCCTCCCCAAAGAAATCTACAGGCTCCATGTAAGCCAATTAAGTTTACAGTGCTATTCTTCAAACAAACAAAAAAAATTTCATTGGAAGCACAAAAGAATTTGAAGGGAAAGATAGAGGTATTACATACATTATATTACAGAAATATAGTATGAGAACAGATATGCACATCAATGAGACAGAACATTGTGGAGAAAAGACAGCCTCTTTAAGAGATGCTACTGGGAGAAAAAATGGATAATCATACTGTCTTAGTTAGGGTTTTACTGCTGTAAACAGACACCATGACCAAGGCAAGTCTTATAAAGGACAACATTTAATTAGGGCTGGCTTACAGGTTCAGAGATTTAGTCCATTATCATCAAGGCAGGATCATGGCAACATCCAGGCAGGCATTGTGCAGAAGGAGCTGAGAGTTCTACATCTTCATCTGCAAATTGCTAGCAGAATGAGTGTCTTAAAGCCCACACCCACAGTGACACACCTAGTCCAACAGGGTCACACCTTCTACTAGTGCTACTCCCTGGGCCAAGCATATACAAACCATCAAACATGTAGAAGAATGAAATTAGATTCCTTTAATCCAATTTCAAAAAGTCAACTCTACGTGGACCAAAGACATTGACATATGACCTGAAACTCCCAAATTTTTACAAGAAAAAGAAAAAAATACTTCAAGATATACTATAGGCAACAACTTTCAGAATAGGACTCAAATAAGCCAGGAAATAAGGCCAATAATGGGTAAGTGGGACTTGATGAGGTTTAAAAGATTACAGAAAGGAAAACAGTTACACAAGTAAGGAGACAATCTACAGAACTGGAGAAATTCTTTGATCATTAAACATCTGACATAGAATAATATCTAGGAAATATAAAGAATTTTTAAACCAAAATAAAGTGTCAGCCCTATAGATGGGCTAACAAAAGGATCATACAGTTCTCAAAACATGAAGTGCAAAAAGCATAACACACACACACACATACACACACACACACACACACACACACTCAACCTCATTGCTATTTGAGGAATGCAAATCAAAATTGCAGGGAGATCCATTTATTCACAGCCACGATGCCTGAAAAAGGCATGCTGATAAATCCATGCACTAAAGAAAACTCATGAGTTGCTGCGGGAACATAATCAAGGCCAGTTAAACCAATATGAAAACCAGTTAAAGGTTTTTGTTTGTTTGTTTGTTCTTTTGGTTTTTCGAGACAGGGTTTCTCTGTCTAGCCCTGGCTGTCCTGGAACTCACTTTGTAGACCAGGCTGGCCTCGAACTCAGAAATCTGCCTGCCTCTGCCTCCCGAGTGCTGGGATTAAAGGCGTGCGCCACCATGCCCGGCTTAAAGGTTTCTTAAAAAAAAAAAAAAAAAAGTCTAAAAATAGCTCCTCTTTTTCTCCAGCATTGTGCAATCTACACCTGATTCCAAATCTTGCCTTGTCTTCTCACAAGACTTTCAGAATCAGCCGGGAGTGGTGGCGCACGCCTTTAATCCCAGCACTCGGGAGGCAGAGGCAGGCAGATTTCTGATTTTGAGGCCAGCCTGGTCTACAAAGTGAGTTCCAGGACAGCCAGGGCTATACAGAGAAACCCTGTCTTGAAAAACAAAAACAAACAAACAAAAAAAAGACTTTCAGAATCAAGCTATTTCTGGACCAAAAACAAGGGCAAAATCGTCCTACTCCTCAATGGATTCAGATTAAAACTGGTAACAAAATCAGGTACAACTCTAAGAGAAGACAGTATAGGAGAACGAAGCTGGATCTGTAAGGATTCACACAGTGGCAAGACTGAAGGTTTAAACTGAATTATCATCATCAGTCCTACCAGATGTAGTTTAACATTTTTAACCTGGAGACTTGCTCATGTCTAAATTGGAGGTGTAGCTTGTCCAGTAATAAAATGTAGAACTTAAAAAAAAAGTCTACAAATAGATTTTCCACATGACCAATGTATAGTACAATTTAATATTTATTCAAAAGACTCAAATCCCACATATCACAGAGATGCTTGTACATCAGTGCTTATTGTAGCAGTATTTACAATACTAACTATGGAACCAATCCAGGTAATGAACAATAGAAGATGGATAAGCAGAATGTAGTATCTATTTATAGTACTACTCTAATACAATGCTGCTATAGTGTAATACTATTCTAAGATGTGTAGTGGAATCTTTTTTCCATAAAGAATGCAGTCATGCCATTTGCAGGTGAATGGATGAAACTGAGGATAATCACATTAAAAGAAGTAAGCCAGTTGTGGGGAGAAAAGCACAGTTTGTCTCACTTGTAGTTCCTAGATTTTTATATAAGTTACATGAAATATGTAATATATAAACTGAAAGTGAAAGTGGAAATGAAATAGGAGAATGAAAAGGAGGAGAGGAATGAGGAAAAGGAAGGTAGGGAGACATGGATGAGAAGATATTTAGCACAATATATACTTGCAAAATAATTTTAAACTTTTTACTATGTTTTATTTATTTAAGGATGGTGTCCTAGTGCATATAGCGGTCAGGGGACAACTTTAGGGAGATGACTCTTTTCTTCTTCCTTGTGGGTCCTGGGAATTGAACTCAGGGTATCAGGCTTGGTGGCTTGTGGGACACGGGACATGGGGAAATAAAGGGGATGGGAGAGATGATCCTGGCAGAGCTCTGGGGCTCTGGGCGGGCAGATGCTGGGACTGCTGCTCGCTCTTCACATGGGCATCTGACTGTGGGAAGCCATGGAACCCCAGTCCTTGGGTGCAGAGAGGGAGCAGTCTGGGGTCCCTGGGCCCCACAGAGTCCAGGGATGACAGGTTCTAGCTAACTCTTGGGCTTTGCAGGAAGACACCACAGACAAGAGCTGAGAATGGGTGGGGGCCCCAGGGGTGGCTTGGTCTACCTTAAGGGAGAAGGGGCAGGGGGAGAAGGCACTGGATGGTTCCCAAGCAGGGGAGAGTCTGGCGAGCTCAGGCTGCAAGCTCAGTGGTAGTTAGGGTTGGCTGTGGGCTGTGGCTAGAGTGCAGGAAGGCCTCTCAACTGGAGATTAGACACAGCTCTTTAGGGGAAGGCCTATTCCATTGTTCTAGCACTGCGGGTCTTGATGAGCAGAGATGGTCCATGGTTTTAGAGCTTTATTGTAGAAAACAGAGAAGAGATAGAGAAGTAGAAGCTGGCCATGACCCTGTGAAGAGGAGAAAGGAGGGGAAAAGAAGGAGGGCAAAAGGTGAGAATAAGAGCAAAAGCTTAAGAGAAAGAGGAGAGACAGGAGAGAGGAGGGGCCAAGCAGCCCCCTTTATAGTGGGCTGAGCTATCTTGCTGTTGCAGTGTAACTTTGGGGAGATGCATACCTGGCTATTCTCAGGTAACTGTGAGGGTGGAGTCTGGACAGCCTACATGACTGATGGCCACAGAATGATGGAGTTGAGGGCTCGTGGTGTCAGGCATTTGTGTTTGGGTGTGTAGCTCACTGTCATGTTCCTTGTAGTATTTTCTACTGTGTCTCTGGATTAAGCCTCACTTGACCAGACCACAGACTGCCTTTCACAGTCCCACAGTGGCTGGCACCTTTACCTGCTCTGCAATCTTACCAGCCCAAGGAAATCTTTTAAAGTATAAGACAAAATGTTCTAAACCTGTTCTAAATGATTACCTGACTCAGTGAAGTTATGAGATATCACTAGATTAGACACTTGAACTGGATTAATCCTATAATATACATTTGACTAGAGAAATACAAATTACTCTGAGATTTCACAATGTCCTAGTCAGAATGGCTTAGATCAAGAAAAAAACAAAACAAAACAAAACAAACACACCATTGGTGAGGATGCAGGGTAAGAGGAGCACTCGTTCACTGTTGGTGAGGTTGCAAACTGGTGCAGCCACTATGAAAACTGGCATGCAGAATTCCCAAATATTTAAAAGTAGATCTACCAGTCTGCTATGTGACCCATCTCAGTCACTCCTTAGCATCTGCCCAAAGGACTGGACATCCCATTCCATAGACACTTGCTCAGCCATCTTCGTTGCTCCCTTTCTATTCACAACACCTAAAAATGGAAACAACCTCAGTGAAAAGTGGAATTTGTTAAGTAAACAAAGGAAGCTGGTAAGTAAGTATTGTAGTAAGTGAGGCAACCCAGGCCCAGAAACATAAAGGAGGAGTGTTTTCTCTTGTTCATTGATCCTAGCTTCCAGCCTTTGGATACTGGAAGTATCCAAGGAAGCCAGGGAAAAGGGACCTTGAAGAAAGAGGGTAAAGGAAACCTAGAGAGGGGAAGTAGGAGATAGGCACTGTGCAGGGGTAACAGGGAGAAAGGAGACCTTTAAAGGTGTGGGGAAGGGAGCTGCAGAGGGATAGAGAAGAAGAAACAAATAACACTAAAGATGTTTGAAAGCTATAGAGAGACATTATTTTAGAAGCTTACTTAAATCCATGTGTGTTCATATTCATACATACACACATATGTGTGTGCATATTCAAACATGCCTATACATATACATAAATGCATATGTACATACATACATATATGCATACATGGCACATGGAGTTTTTGGTGTTCCCTGTAAGACCCAGTCACTAACCAAAATCTCACTACCAGACATGGGAAATCTTTCTTTGAATTGAAGGTTGGAAGAATACAAGAGTCTCCTAAAATAGTGTTTTTTAACCATTTCGGAGCCAAATGACCTTTTCGAAGGGGTTGCCTAAGACCACCAGAAAGCACAGATATTTACATTATGATCCATAACAGTAGCAAACTTACAGTTATGATGTACCAATGTAAACAATTTTATGGTTGGAGGTCACTACAACATGAAGAATTGAACTAAGGGGTTGCAACATTAGAAAGGTTGAGAACCGCCATGCTAAAACACTATAAGCTATTATCATTGCCCTTGGTTGTTTTCCAAACCTTGAAGGTAAGACCACACGGCTGAAGACACCACATCCTTTGGAAACAGGACTTGGAGGAATTGAGCTAGAACTGACCTGGGAAGCTTGTCACTGAGAACTGGTTCACATTGAGTAGAAGGTTTATGTAATCTGCCAAGGGAGAGGAAGAACAGTAGTCCTGCCCAGCTGTGAAGCCTGTGAAACACAACAATGACTGGATTGGCAAGATATCCCCAGTAGTGTAGCAGTGATACTTTGATCTCAGAGTTAATCAACAGCTGTAATTAAAGGCTCACTCAGTAGGAGGAACTAACCAAGTAACTGTAGATGAAGAGGCCATAGATCCCTGTCTCAGTTAGGGTTTTACTGCTATGAACAGATACTATGGCCAAGACAACTCTTATAAAGGACAACATTTATTTGGGGCTGGCTTATAGGTTCAGAGGTTTATAGTCCAGTATCATAAAGATGGGAGCGTGGCAGCATCCAGGCATACATGGGACTGGAGGGGCTGAGAGTTCTATATCTTCATCCCAAGGCAGACAGAAGACTGGCTCCCATGTGGTTAGAAGGAAGGTCTCATTGCCCACCCCCACAGTGACACACCTCCTCCAACAAGGCTACACCTCCTAATAGTGCCACTCCCTGGGCCAAGTATATTCCAATCACCACAACCTGGGAGCAGAACCTATTGCCAGGTTCTTAAACCAATATAATTTCTAACTGTATTTTAAATAGTTATCCTGATATTACAGATAAGTGTAGCTGTCACCCCTCATCAAAGAAGCCTCCTTTTGCAGCAGATAGAGACCGTTACAGAAATGTACAAATGGCCAAATTGTGGGGAATAACCTGGGTAGGGCAGAGGAGGGGAGGACAACTCCAACTGATTCATCAGCAATATAACCTCTACACTGAAGGCTCAGGGAAACACAACAGAAGATGGGACAGAATGGTTGTGAAGTCCAGATGCTTAGAATGGCTGCTGCTATATACTGTCCCCTAGACATGACCAGGAAAATGTCCCCATGAAATAGTAACAATATGGTTACCTGACCAAGGCTGTCTCAACTGCACCAGTTGACATGCCAATGTGTACAAAGGAAAGTGCATGTAGCCTTACTGAGAAATGAACAGCTACTTGTGGTCAGCAGCAGCTGAGAGATACATGCTTTCTCCATTGATGACTTCTGTATTGGATGTCCAGTCCCAACCAATGCAGCCCTGGGCAAGTGTATATACAAGGAATCCTAAATATATGAGGAGTGACTCTGCAGGTTCTATGCATATATATATATATATATATATATATATATATATATATATATATATGCAACAAAAATAACTAAAGAAGAGATTATGAATTCAAGGAAGATGGGGGCACAAAAGGATCTGGGGAAAGGAGGGGCAGAAGTCATGTAGATGAGGTGCTCATGTATAAACTTCTCAAAGTATTTTAGAAAATTCATTTTTTAAAATGCTGGGTTTTTTTTTTCAAGAAGATAGCCCAAGCCACCTACTTATAATAGTCTGCTTTAAAAAAAATAGAGGGCAGTATTCATGGCAAAGGTGAAAAAGAGACAGGACATCCTGGGGTTAATGAGGGAGGGAGGAGATTTATAGATTTCTCAGGGTCTGGCACGTGCAGACACACAAGCAATTGCCGGTTTACAGTAATAGCCAAATACTGGCTTTTGTAAACACAAAAGGAAAACAGAGTAAGATATTTTTCTATGTATTTGCATTTAATATAAACCTGACTATTGTGTATAAGTTCCATTTCTTGCTTTTATTCTGCTAATCACATTATGAATTTTTCCTAAGCATTCTATGGTGGCACTGAGAACATTATACAGATGAACATCATTTAAACATTCGTACTTGGGTTTTTCTATTTTGTTTCATAAGTCATTGTAATAAAAACCTTTATTCATAACTCCTAAGATAATTGTACTGGCTAGGTTTGTGTCAACTTGACACAGCTGGAGTTATCACAGAGAAAGGAGCTTCAGTTGGGGAAATGCCTCCATGAGATCTAGCTGTGAGGCATTTTCTCAATTAGTGATCAAGGGCCCCTTGTGGGTGGGACCATCTCTGGGCTGGCAGTCTTGGGTTCTATAAGAGAGCAGGCTGAGCAAGCCAGGAGAAGCAAGCCAGTAAAGAACATCCCTCCATGGCTTCTGCATCAGCTCCTGCTTAAGTTCCAGTCCTGACTTCCTTTGGTGATGAACAGCAGTATGGAAGTGTAAGTCAAATAAACCCTTTCCTCCCCAACTTGCTTCTTGGTCATGGTGTTTGTGCAGGAATAGAAACCCTCACTAAGACAATAATCATACTAACGAGATTGACTTAGAAACTCTGAATGGATGATGGGTGTGGCTAATGTGGGTTCCCAGTTTCAGGTCTGAAACTATCATGTGTGCTGTCATCAACCCCACAACGGCACTGACCAGTGTTAATTTCATCCCTTCATTTAGTCAGTCATTTTTGAGGTTCTGTGGAGGATCAAACCCTGGGCCTCTTGCATGCTAGGCAAGCACTCTATCCCTGAGCTGTACCCCAAGCTTACTCGACAAGAACTCTTTTCAAGGGATAGCTTCTTTAAGTTGAAATCTTACTGGCTCCTGGTTGTTGTGCCTCGATATCAAATCTACCATGTCAGGACGGCTTTTCTGAACTTGGTGCAAAATGGAGGATTCCCTTTTCTTAGCGGGGCTTCCTCTTTTTTGCCTGATCTGAGAAGCCTGATCCCTCCCCCACCTCTACCTCCCCGCCCCCCATCTTCTACCTGAGGAACATTTCATAGTCCTTAGCAAAATTACAGGTTCAACTTCCTGGATTGTCTTTCCATGCAAATAAGGTATTCCCAGAACCTTAAGTCAAACCTCATCAAGAGAGCTGTTTTATTGAATAATTTCTAAGAGAGCACCAGGTGGTGGTGGCGCACGCCTTTAGTCCCAGCACTCGGGAGGCAGAGGCAGGCGAATTTCTGAGTTCGAGGCCAGCCTGGTCTACAGAGTGAGCTCTAGGACAGCCAGGGCTACACAGAGAAACCCTGTCTCGAAAAAAAAAATTTTTTTTCTAAGAGAGCTATAACACTAAAGTCTCTGAGAAGGCCTCCACCCCCACCCCATCCCACCCCCACCCCCACCCCACCCCACCCCACCGGCACCCCCTATTTACTGTCTGACCAGGATCCTGCTGATCCATGAATTCCGGACTTCACTTTATCCTTCCTCCTCTAGAGTACAGCAGTGTCTAGACACCCTGAGGGAAGAAGCAGAAAATGGAAGCACATCTAGAGAGGCTCCACATTTCCAGGTGTTTAGTAGGCTTCTATTATTTCTGTGAGATGTTGGTTCAAGGGTGGCCTTTGTGTCTATTTGTGTTATTTTAATTACTGATGAGTAGAAGATTTAAGTGTTCTTAGAAATAAGAAAGCTTTATAAAGGCAGGTTTGTAGAAGCTACAGGGAGGGACATAGGTGGGTGTTAAGAGGGAAACAAAGGCTCCACATGGCTTTATAACTTAGTCAAAGTGCATGACTCTGACTGTAACTGATATCTCTACAGTCACACTCTTGCTGTCAGCTTAACACCAGTTCCAAAATAGCAGCCCCAAAGACCCAAAGTTCAACAAGCCCCTGAACCTCAGGGCTGACTGAGGATTCAGTGGGAATCCAAGACTTGTGAACATAGTGCCCTTCAAGTAGGTTTTTCTCAAACTACAAAGGATCAAGTCACAGTACAGATCTCCCAGATCACTAAGCAACTTAACAGGAATTTTCTTCTTATCCCAAATCAAGCTTACAGTGGAGGGCGTCACAGACACTGCAGTTTGACAAGAGTCAGAGGCCAGGGTCATCACCACCAGGCCCTACAGCCAGACAGATGCTTATCTGCACTGCTCCAGACTGTTTGTAAGGATCCCACAGCCTAGACCTAAGCTTCCTGAAAACTTCATCTTTGTAACTCTAAAATCATAAATTTTACAATAATTCTAAAAATTATTTCTTAGCACTAAGGGAAGAGAGAGAGAGAGAGAATCCATAAATAAATAACTGCTAAAATAATGGGGAAAAAACCCTATTCTTCAAAAATGATACTAGCTATCTGACTGGTAAAAATTATTTTAGTTCTATATCTCATCAATCAAATAAATATTTTACATCCTTTACCCAAGTTCTACACAACAGTTAAAAAACAAAACTGTAGAAAACAAAACAAAAGAAACTATAAGTCACCAAGACCATTAGTAAATATTCAGATATTCTAGGCAAGTAAGATGGCTCAGGGTGTAAAGATGCTTTCTATCAGGCCTGAGGACCTGTGTTGTTAGACCTCCAGGACCTACGCTCCAGGTGAGAATGAACTGCCAAAGTTGTCCTCTGACCACTACATGGGTACCCGCAAATGCAAATAAGTGAATAAATATTTAAAGATTTTTAAACATTTTTATATTCCTTCATTTTTAGGGCAAAGAAATTAAATTTATATCTAGGGCCTTCATTCTGTATAGATTCCATTTAGCCAGGAAAAGCCTTGTAAGCAACTGGTAAAATTACTACTGTTTCTTTTTAAGACACTGTGGTTGAGTTCCGCAGTGCTGCTGTTGCCGTCGTCGTTACAGCAGTTTTGCTTCTGTTTTTCAGTGGGGTGGGTTTTATGCAGGAAAATCGGTTCTGTTGAGCTCATTGAATCACAATGTTGTACCTGCAATCACGTCTGAGCTTCAGTTCCCAGTTGAGCGTAAGCAGGAACTTGGGCTGTTTCAAAGACAAGGAGGCACAAACACAGATTCCCTGGAATGATGAAGTCGTGCAGTGTATGAGATAAAATTCACTGAGTCTGAGCCCAAGTTCTTGGGTCTCCATGGCGACCTGGAGGAACTCAGTAGCAATCAGACCCCCTGAAATATGTTCTCAATCTACAAGAGGAGATCTGAACAAGAGAAGACTCCTCAACTCCTCCCTTCCCTCATCTGTAAAAGGAAAAGAAAGTCCCTTCTCGGCCCCAGGGCTGTGCAGGCACTGATTAATCATTAAGACTCTATGGGCTTAACTCCAGTCTAAGCAGAGAATGAAGTGTGTGCGGGTGAACTTTGAACCCATCAGAGGGAAGAGTTAAGACTTATTTCCTAATATCTTTACTTATCAGTATTTTTTGTTTGGTTTTGAATATAAGACTTATTTCTTTAAACCCTAGTCTGTTCCTGAGTTTCTTTGCTGGGTTCCAGGTCTAGATCTTTCTAGATCCAGGTTTGACAATGAAGGGACATGGGAAGATCCTGGAAGATTTGTAATGTTCATGGAGTACCTTGTGATTCTGTAGTTGGAAGCATCCTCTGGAGAGCCCACGTGTTCAGCTTCATTGCTTTGGGGCTCCAACACTCTCAGAGCCTGGAGAACGGGGTCTTGGCATAGAGAGTTAGTAGCCTGTATCATTGGTTGTTGGTTGACTCATTCACCTTTGTTTCTTTTAACATGTCCTTTGCAGAAGAAATTCAAGGGTTGTTTGTTTGTTTGAAGGAATGGTATTACAACAGTAAGAACAGGACATTATTTAATAACTCATAGAACATTACATGTTAAGTTCTCCAACTGTGTTATGCATTTTGTAATCTCTTAATCTCACAGATCAGGGTCTTCTTTCTTTCCTCGGCTTTAATAACATTTACGATCCCTGTACTTGCCCTGTTGCTGAGATAAAAATGCCCGACAGAAGCAACTTGAGGGTCTCAGTCTGAGGATACAGTCCTTCTATCACGGCAGGGAAGGAGGGCAGCAGGAACTCCAGGCAGCTTCACATTACAGGCTGCGAAACAGAACTGCTGATCCTCAGCTGACTTCCTCCTCCTCATTCAGTCTGGTATTCAGTCAGGGTCTGTCCTCCCACCTCTGTAACCTAATCAAGCAATGAACACTCACAGACATGCCCAGAAGTCTGTTTCCATAGTGACTTTATTTATTACGTGTGTGTGAGTGTGGGTGGACATGTACAGAGAGGACAACTTTCAGGATTCAGTTCTCTCCTTGCCCCAAGTAACCTTACCCTCCTGACTTTTATCCTATCAAGATGGTCACAATTAACTGTCAGAATCCCTAACTTTTGAATTCTTTGGGGTAGAAGTTAGGGTGCCCCACATATCCTCCCAAGGGGTTTTTCAATTAACAATAGATTAGGCAATTTGTACAAGGCAACCAGTATAATAAAGAACAGAGTTGAACCGGAGGCCCCAGCTTCCAGGACTCTTTCTCAAGCATTTCTTCAGATTCAGTTCCTTTTGTACTTTCAAAAGACATTTATTCCTATTTTGTCAGCCTGTGGCAGGACCTCAGGGCATATCCTTTCTGAAAAAGAAAAACCTCCCGAAGAGAGCTGCTGGCAATTTTCTTACGTAAACCAGGAGTTAGCATCCTTTTCCAGTAAAGGTTCCAGGGATAAATATTCCTATCTCTGTAGGTCGATGACCTCTGCTGCAGACTGTTCAACTGTATTGCCACAGTGGGAAAGCAGTGTAACAACAGTACACAAACAAATACACTACATGCCTACTGTCTTAGTCAGGGTTTCTATTCCTGCACAAAACATCACAACCAAGAAGCAAGTTGGGGAGGAAAGGGTTTATTCAGCTTACACTTCTATGTTGCTGTTCATCACCAAAGGAAGTCAGGACTGGAACTAAAGCAGGTCAGGAAGCAGGAGCTCATGCAGAGGCTATGGAGGGATGTTACTTACTGGCTTGCTTCCCTTGGCTTGCTCAGCTTTCTTTCTTTTTTGTTTGTTTTTTTAAAGATTTATTTATTATTATAAATAAGTACACTGTAGCTGTCTTCAGACACAGTGGAAGAGGGTGTAGATCTCATTACGGGTGGTTGTGAGCCACCATGTGGTTGCTGGGAATTGAACTCAGGATCTTCAGGAAAGCAGTCAGTGTTCTTACCCACTGAGCCATCTCACCAGCCCCTGTTTGTTTGGTTTTTGTTTTGGGTTTTTGTTTTGTTTTTTTCGAGACAGGGTTTCTCTGTGTAGCCCTGGCTGTCCTGGAACTTTGTAGACCAGGCTGGCCTCTGCCTCCCAAGTGCTGGGATTAAAGGCATGCGCCACCACGCCCGGCTCAGCTTGCTTTATCATAGAACCCAAGGCTACCAGCCCAGGGATGGCACCACCCACAAGGGGCCCTCCCTGCTTAATCACTAATTGAGAAAATGCCTTACAGCTGGATTTCATGGAGGCATTTTTCTCAACTGAAGCTCCTCTCTGTGATAATTCCAGCTTATGTCAAGTCAACACAAAACCAGCCAGTGCACCTACCAAACAGGCTTGGTTAGTCCCTGTTACTTTTCCCTCATCTCTGACCTAGGCAGTGGTGCTATTAGGCACAATCACTCTCCTACAACATGCTTTAGAAAATAATAGCGAAAAATGTTCAGTCCAAAGCCTTAGTAACACAGGGAGGTAAAATATCTTTCAAAATATATCCATCCTGGTATTTCCTAAAGGCCACTTTACATTTACTGCACAAACATACGTCACACATTTGACTGAAGTGTTATGAACTCATGAAAGTTTAATGTAGTGTTCGCCATCAGTGTGCACTCGAGGAAGCAGATAAAGTCTTGAATCTGCAGTCTGAAGAAAAAGCATATGGTGGAGTTTATAAGCTAAGGCACTGATGAGGGTTGGGCTTAGAGAGAGGTTGAGATGTGACACTTTTTGTCTAAGAGTTAATTATATAACTGATATATAACAATAAACACATAACTGACATTTATCTCAATAACTCCTTTTATATTAATCATGTACAAGGAGTTTATTTTACCTAAAAAAGATAACAAGGCTCACTTTTTAAAAAATCATCTTAAAGATGAAAGACTGTTGCCTTTTTCCTAGTTTTGAGCAGAGGTTTTTCCAAAATGTCGATTTTCTGTAAGTGCTGGTTATTGGCTGAGAGATGCTAAGCTTGCTTTGCTGTGGTCTCCCGCTTTTTGCCACCTAACTAACTGTCACCCTGAGTCAAACCAGAACACAGATGGCGCACTCAGATTAAAGTCATTCTGAGGAGTTAGCAGAGTTTTGGGGAATCTCTAGGGAGTAGAACATTAAGATGAGGGTGGGAAAGTAGGGGGTTAAAATGGGTGGTGGTAGTGAAATTGTGTCTTTTGTAGGCCTCAAAATACAACGTTGGGCCCAGCAGTCATAAGATACAGTCTCGGTGGAAACCCGTAGTCTTCAGTCATGGCTCAGGTAGGACCTGACATTATCAACTTAATGCTTGTCCTGTCCATAGCTGGGAAGTTGGCTTGCCAGGATCCCCGTCCCAGGACAATTTTAGTAAGAATTAGTGTGCAGAGGAACTCACTTGAGATTTGCAAGAAAGAACACGGCTTTTTAAAGGTCGTGTGGACTAGACACTGTGATGGACAGACAGACAGATGTAGATGAAGCTGGTGGGTTCTGCTATTTCTCTCTTTCCCTACTCTGTCTTCACCTCTTTTTTTTTTCAGTGTTCATGCCACTCAGCTTCCAGTCCAGCTTTAGGCACATGGGGTGGGGGTGGGGGGTTCTAGAGACTTCGTTCCAATCTCCTAACTATGTGTTTCACTCAACCACCAAGCATACCAGGACACACCGACTTGTCTGTGAACTCTGCCTGACTCAGAACCCCTGGTGTCCCATGAACTAGCTGAAGACACTATCACTACTTCTCCAACCATTTGACTCTGCTGGAAACCTTTCCAGGTTAGAGCTACCCACATTTTGGCTGAGGGAAGTTATTATCTTCTGTTTCAGTAACTCCTTTCTCCTTGAATTTATTTTTATTTATTTACTTTGTTGGCTCGCAGTCCTCTTCTCCTAACGGACCTCCAAGCACTCAATCTTGTAGGGAAGGGAGCAGAGGCTCTGATTCTACTCCACTCTATATATCTTTCCATTTGCTAACTAAAGAGACCTCTTAGTACAGACCATCCAGGTCAGCTACGGGGTAGTGGAGGAACAAAGAATTGGTTCAGGGTAAGGGAGAGCACAAAGAGAAAAGGAAAGGTCTCTGGATGAACTTCTAAGAAAACCAGAGAAATTACAGCTTCATAGGTTAGAGTGATGGCTCAGTACTTAAGCACACTTCCTGATCTTCCAGAGGACCAGAATTCATCTCCCAGCACCTAGGTTAAGCACCTTACAACTGCCTGTAACTTCAGCTTCAGGGAATCTGATATCCTCTTCTGATCCCCACAAGCACCCACATGTGGTAAGTAGAGCTCGACCTGATGTGAACTATGATGCCTTCCTTGTAGTTGGTGTAAGAGCTGTGGATACCACACTCTGCTCCCTTCCTCTGCAACATCATCTGTGGAAACGTGTGTTGGTACCATAGACCTCTCAGATGAAAGCTCTCCGAAGAGCTGAAGACAGCTGCACTGCCTGACCAGCATACCTTTCCCTCCTTCCCTTGCTTCCGTCATATAGAGCTCTGGATGCAATGAGACCAGCAATTCCTACTTGCTCCTTCAACCTAAGGGAGGTAACCAGTCTCTTGCCAGCTCTGGTTCTGTCGTTTGGAACCTTACACTTAACCCCTGTAATCTGCATTCCCTGAACTCTTCTCTTTCTTCTGTATTTGTGCTTCCCATCAAGAATCTGACTGACAGTATGTTTGCTGAGTGTGAAATGAGCCTAAGGACAGAATAAGCTGCCTCCCACATGTATAAAATAATTCATCCAGAAAGTAAATATCAGTTTTCAAAGCAGCGTTCTAAGATCATTGTCTAAACAACCCCTCAAAACACACAAAAGATTCTCTATTTCAGTACAATGGCCGTTCAACGCTTACAGTGATCTCTTGTTTGCTTGTTCAATAGATTTATGGAAATAGTTTGCTTCACTCTAATTGGTATTCTTTCCTTAAATATCCCCTTAGGTGTTTACCTTTATGTTTGGAAGAATTAGTAACTAACAAAAGCTAAGAACCGGGGCTGAAGGCTCTCCTTTAAAAGGAGGCTCTCCTTTAAAAGGAGTCAATCTACAGACTTCTACCAGAAACCCTGAGATTTTCTAGGCTTGTTGTTGAGTTACATATGCATGAGCAGAGGGACCAGAAACATAGAAGTACAGGTAAAGAAAGCAGAATGGCCAACGGCATGAAGAAAATCAACACCAGTGTATGCAATTCCCAATCTAATGTCTGATTCTTCCTGTCTGGATACAACCTTTAAGCCTCTCCTCGGGTGAGAGTAATTTAGTTCTGTATCAGAGATTACATGTATCTATCATAATTGCTTATAAGAGCTGCTTTGCTGTCATTACTCCTTTCTATTTTTCTTTTGGCGTTTTAATTCAATGGCAATTTTTCAATATCCAAAAAAACGTTGCAAATCCTTGTATCTTTAAGTTTCTGATCAAATTCACCACAAATAAATTCTTGGCAGTGAGAAGACATCATTCAGAAGGTTTTTCATGTACTAACAGTTTTAGATAGATTCCAATGTGCCACTCATCACCTTGATTTCTTAACAAGAATGTAAAGGATCATACTTACAGGGTTACTGGGTCAACAAGGCACGAATATTAGCTTTGATTTTTATTCCTTATAGGAAATAAGTGGCGGTTCATTAAAGTTTCCACTTCTAAAATTACAGTGAAAAAATTCCTTTTGTTTCAGATACTTGGACTTCTTCACTTGTGATTGTCTACCTCTGTGATTTTCCTGTTCTGTGAGAGCTAAGGATCTGAAGACTTCAGGCTTGGACAGTGTCTTGACTTAGTCAGTGCTTTATTGCTATGGAGAGACGCTATGACCACAGCAATTCTTATAAAAGAGAACATTTAATTGGGGCTGGTTTCCATTCAGAGGTTTAGTTCATTATTGTCACAGTAGGAAGCATGGCAGTAGGCAGGCAGACATGATGTTGTAGAGGTAGCTCAGAGTTCTATATCCAGATAGGCAGCAGGAAAAGGCAGAAATGCTGGGCCTGGCTTGAGCAATTGAAACCCCAAAGATCATCTTCAGTGACATACCTCCTCCAACAAGGCCAAACCTCCTAATCCCTGTCAAATATGGCTACCACACCCTAATGAGCAAGTATTCAAATCTATGAGCCAATGGGGGCCATTTCTGTTCAAACCACTACACACAGCAAGCACTTTCTCTACTGAGCCATCTTCCCAGCCTCCAAACATGTATTATCACCTGGTGCAGTCTCCTAACTTCTAACACTTGGGTGTTTTGTTGGGCTAGGATCCGGACAGAAACTATTTCCTGTGATCTCTCTTACAAGCCCGTATCTCCAATTTTACTCAACATAAATGTAGAAACAAGTGCTCCAAAAGAGTTGAGTTAACACAATCAGGGAGACTGCATTATCATGCTAATTTAACGTTAGAACTAATACCTATCTTTCCCCTTACCTCCGAGGAATTATCTTCATAGAGAGCCTGCAAGTGTGCTATGAAAACCTCAAATGAAAGGCTTACTGTAGACAGTGGTATGAAAAAGCCCAAGCACCAAGATGAGAAAGCTCTAGGATACTATGCATATCCCAGATCTTTTCAGCAGGACCAGGCTGAGGCTAGAGGTCACCTTCAGCAACTCCGTACCCTCAGTCTTAGCTTAGCTAACTGCAGCAACAACTTGAGTATGGCCCTAGCCAATCAGATTCAACTCTGTCTAGATAAAGCAGTGTCTAATCACACCAAATGCAGAATAAAGTAAAATGCCCAATGGTAACCAATTAGACTACTTTTGGAAGTCACTTCCTTCTCTGTTTATAAATACTGCAAGGGGGAGCCCTCTGAACTTCCGATTCTGAGTTTTGTGGGAGGAAAGAATCATTCACTCACCTTTTGCCTAAAACGTCTAATTTCATTTAGCTAAAGTTTTTTATTTCAGCAAGCTGAAACCTCACCTTGTACTTCCTTTTCTCCTCTGGGTACTCCTGGAAAGGACTTCTTCAACAAATTTCTTGAATAAGATTCCTGTTCTCAGCCAATGTCCACTCTATCCTAGCTGGCCTTTGGGACGTTTTAAGTTACAAGCCTCTGATGCCAGACTCTGCCTATGCAATTGACAGAAAACACTTCAGTCCCATCAGCCAGGTTAGCTGGGACACCATCAACACTTTAAATGTCCCTTCCAACTTGTTAAACTGTAATTTTATGAGACTTTCCATAGAGATGTACTCACTATATGGAGATACATCTATCTTTTCTGTTGCAATTCATTTGAGGCTTTAAATATTTATTGTTTTAATTAGTTTCTGGTTTTATACATGTATTATTTAAAGGACCAGTTGAATACTTGTATTACAATTAACCTAACACTATTTTCTAAATCTATCAACTTAGCAGCTAGAATCACTCTATCACATTTTAATCCATACATCATTCTTAAGTCTGTCTTCTGAATTTTATTTTATACTTGACTTAGTCAGGGTTTCTATTCCTGGACAAAACATCATGACCAAGAAGCAAGTTGGGGATGAAAGGGTTTATTCATCTTACATTTCCAAATTGCTGTTCATTACTGAAGGAAGTCAGGACTGGAACTCAGGCAGGTCAGGAAGCAGGAGCTGATGCAGAAGCCATGGAGGGATGTTCTTTACTGGCTTGCTTACCCTGGCTTGCTCAGCCTGCTCTCTTATAGAACCCAAGACTACCAGCCCAGAGATGGCACCACCCACAAGGGGACCTCCCACCTTGATCACTAATTGAGAAAATGCCTTAGAGCTGGATCTCGTGGAGGCACTTCCCCAACTGAAGCTCCTTTCTCTGTGATAACTCCAGCCTGTGTCAAGATGACAGAAAACTAGCCAGTACAATATTGATTTTGTAATGCCGTGACAGTTCCAAAATTGGTGTTTTCTTATTGAAGTAATATGGGGTATTATTATATTATAGTAATATATTACTATGTTATTCCATTTCTATTTCAGAAAAACTTCAGGCAATTAAAAAAGTTGAAGAATTCATTATGTACTTCTGGCACGATTTTATGCATATTATGCTTCTGTTTACATTTTACAAAAATATTTTTAGGCATATTGTCTAGGATCTAATTATTCCATTTTTGAAAATATAAGGCTCTGCCCCAGTCACTGAACCACCACCAAAGACTCAGCTGCCTCTCCCTTGATCCCCCTTGCTTCTGATACTCCGTCCCACCCCGACCCCACCTTCTCCCTCATCCGCAGGCCATTTCCACCAAGGAAAAAGAATCCTATGTTATGTCCACTATCTAGAGCCTCCACTCTTTCCACCCCTTTGCAATTAAGGTTTATGACCTGCTTCCTGCTGGCACCAAGGATTATATCTATATAAGAATTCAAGGGGAGTGGCAGGAAGACCCTTACAACAGTCCAAGGGATTGCTGATGATTACGATAAAAAGAAACTAGCGAATGTGTTTAAGAAGAAATTTGCCTGCAATGGTACTGCAATTGACCATCCAGAATATGGAGAAGTAATTCAGCTACAGGGTGACCAGTGCAAGATAGAGACTGGACTGGCTAAGGGCGATCAGCTGAAGGTTCATGGGGTTTAAGTGCTCGTGGCTCTCTGAAGCCTAAGTGAGGATTTCCTTGCAATGAGTAGAATTTCTCTTCTGTCCCTATCACAAGTTTAAAAACCTCTGAACTTGTATAATGTAAGTATTTGGGGTCTGCTTTTAACTTGGACTAGTGTAACACCTTCATGCAATAAACTGAAAAGAGCCCTGAAAAAAAAATAGAAAAGAAAAGAATAAAAGGTTCTTCAAACACATTGCTCAGCTCCTCTTGCAGCGGGTAAGAGCACCCGACTGCTCTTCCGAAGGTGATAAGTTCAAATCCCAGCAACCACATGGTGGCTCACAACCATCCTTAACAAGATCTGGCTCCCTCTTCAGGAGTGTCTGAAGACAGCTACAGTGTACTTACATATAATAAATAAAATAAAATAAAAAAAAACATTTGGGAAAAAAATAGCATGTTACATTATTGAAGAATGCCTTAAAAGCACCTATTCTCCCTTAGTTTATCTTAATACTTTTTATTATTTTCAGTAAAGTTGCAGTTTCAATATTCTTTATATCCTAAATGTATTCTTAGATTTTATTCTTACTTACAGTTACTGGAATAACTGCTTTTTTTTTACCATTACTGTAATATGTAAAAGAGATATTATTGCTTGAGGTCTTAAGTCTGCTGTCCACGAAACTATTGCTAATAAACAATTTTCAATCAGGTTGTTCATTTAACTTAAATGTTCCATAAGTGTAGCCAGTGTGTTTGCAGGTGCTAAGCAAAATCTGCAGAAAGTTTTGAAAGGAAGTCTCATAATCTCCTCCTTAAGAGTCCCTGGGATCTCGAAGGAGGCATTGGAGGTGGCAGTGTAAGCCTGACCTCAAACATTATGCACTCGTACTCGTTCCAGCTGGCTTCTGTTTGGATCGATCAATCAGTGAGAGCAGATGTTTAAGTTGTTATGTTTTGAACACCACCTGTATTTCCATCTACAGATTGACTCTCATTCAAATATGCAATGTACCATACTGTTCTCAGGTCCCAAGGGTATTTAATGAACCATCAAAAAAAAAAAAAAAAAAAAGAATGTTTTCTTTAAGAAGAGAACACTTAATAGACAGCTTGTGAGCCAGTGCTCCGCATGCATTATTTCAAATGCACAGCTTTTCTTTCCCTTGAGACTGTTTACAATCCTGTATACTGTGTGCCCAGTTATCAACTTAGAGTATGAAAATGGTGAGAGACAGACAACAATTAGGGTACTGACTGAGTTAATGTTTTACTGCTGTGAACAGACACCATGGCCAAGGCACAATTTTAAGGACAGCATTTAATTGGGGCTGGCTTACAGGTTCAGAGGTTTAGTCCATTATCATCAAGGCGGGAACATGTCAGCATCCAGGGAGGCATGGTGCAGAAGAAGCTGAGAGTTCTATATCTTCATCTGAAGGCTACTAGGAATGGACTCCAGGCAGCTAGGATGAGAATCTTAAAGCCCACACACACACAGTAACACACTTCCTCCAACAAGGTCATACCTACTCCAACAACTTCAAATAGTGCCACTCCCTGGGCCAAGCATATACAAACCATCACAGTACTGTGTGCTGGTAGAACACGGTGACATAAAGGCTTCTAAGAGGGTATCTAACCTAGTTCTGGAGCCTCAGAAAACTTTAAGGGTATGAATTGGAAATTAAAATGTAAAGAGAAACTAGAGATACGATAAAGTTAGCAATAAAAAAACAGTTAGCTTTCCTTCTTAGCATTGGATAAAGTCAAGCCAGAAAAGAGGGTAATAAAATTTCTGTTTCCTCAGTTTCCAGATTAATAATGGCCTTTGATCTTAGGTGTTGTTAAGAATTTAGCTTAATTCTTAACAATATCTGGAGATATATCAGTGATTAAAAACACTGTATAATTTTATTTTATACAGGTGTTTTATTAAAAACACCTGTATAATTTTAGTAAGGTTTCCTGATACCTCTCCTTTATTAGGCAATGCTTTCCATGCTTTGGTGGCTACCCCATTAACCTGTAAACTACTTCTGGATATTTAGTCTGCTCATTTGCAAAGCGGCCTAGGCCAAGTAACATATTCACGTCGCAATTCTGATCAGGATCACGTCTGGTGGCCAAGTTTGCGACCGCCTGCTGATTTGCAAATTCATAGCTAAAAGTTTTCCACTCTAAATATTGTCCTGGTGATAAGCAGGCTCGCGCCAGGTTATTCCAGTCAGATGGAGTGAGGCAATATGCTGTCAATGTCTCTACTTGTGTGATAGTAAAAGCTGCAGCTACGCCATATGTACGGATTGATTCTGCTATTTATTTTATGGTTTTGAAATCAATGGGTTGATAATAATGTTCCCCTTGATCATTGGCATAGACTGGGAAGGATAGGCTAATTTCTCGCCATACCTCTGGATTAAATGATCTTCCAGAGTAGCTGTTCCTGCAAAGGTTCAATTCCCAGAACTCTCATGGTAGTTTGCAACCATCTCTAGCTCTAGTTCCAGGAGACCTGATACCCTCTTTTGACCTCTCTGGGCACCAGACATGTGTGGTATATAGACATAAATGCAGGAAAAATATGCATATATATATATATATATATATATATATATATATATATATATATGAAATAATAAAGTTTTTATAACATAAGGCAGAAAATTGATTGAATAAAAGTTTTTAAAGAAAAGGATTTCATTCTCAAGTTTAGCAAAACAATATATGAGCCATAGTGGTCCCAGAGGTGTGATTATAAAGCAAAATAATATTAATACACAAATAAGCTAAAATATTAAAGCAGATTATTTTTTTTTCTTTTATTTACTTAGAGTCATGCCATCTTGAACTAGAAATTATTTCTTCTAAATAATAACAAAAGCCCTGCTGGTTACCAAGTTCTTATTAGGCCCACAGGTCAGTGGGTAGTTCTGCTGTTGTCACAGAGACATGGACAGTCAATCCAGTTTCTAGAGTATTCCATCCCCGACTCAACTTTTCACACCTACTTCTGTATTTTAAATATATTGCCTTTATTACCCCAAATCATGGTCCAATTATGACAACTACCTTCTTCATGTGCTCAGCAAAGAGGATAATTGAAACAGATCATGGTGTAGAGATGGAGTAAAAAAACAACAAACAAACAAACAAACAGAAAACTGGAAGTATTTTGATGAGGTATGGCCCTTGTAGACTCGTGTGTTTGAATGTTTGGCCGTAGGGAGTGGCAATATTAGAAGGTGTGGCCTTGTTGGAGAAAGTCACTTGTTGTGTCACTGTGGGGGCAAGATTTAAAGTCATATATGCTCAAGCTACACCCAGTGTGATACACAGTCTCTCCTTGGTGCTTGCGGATCCAGATCTCCAGCACCATTTCATGCTTCTCACCATGGTGACAATGGACTAAACCTCTGAAAGTGTAAACTGACCCCAATTCAATGTTCTCTTTTATATAGTTGCCATGGTCGTGGTATCTCGTCACAACAATGAAAATCCTAAGACAACGGGGGAGTCATGGGAGGTATAACAGACATTAAGACTCTAGCAGAACCTAGCCGGGCAGTGGTGGCACATGGCTTTAATTCCAGCACTTGGGAGGGATAGGCAGACAGATTTCTGAGTTTGAGGCCAGCCTGGTCTACAGAGTGAGTTCCAGAACAGCCAGGGCTACACAGAGAAACCCTGTCTTGAAAAAAAAAAAGAATCTAGCAGAACAAAGCAAGGGCTTGAATATTATTGGTTATGTTTCCACTTATTCTTGTCTCTAAAGACTGGCAATCAGTTTTTTCTCCCAAATGAGAACTGCTCCATCTATGACTCCATCTATACGTACAAGCCTTTGTTTTTGACTACCTACAATGGGCAAATTTAACTGTCTGACCCCAACTTTTAAAGAATACCAAGGAAAGCCTATAAGGTGACATGATTCTTCCATAAATGCTACTTCTATTTCTTATGTGTCCATGATGCTCTCTAAAAACCAAAACAGTTGGAGGGTGAAGAGGATAAGAAAGATGGATAGATCCCGTCACCACATTTGATATAAGCAAGAGTACTAAAGAGCTACGCCCACAATGAGATCTTGCCACCTCAGATCTCTAAAATTAGCCAGCCCAATCAATTTTTCAAAGCCATTCTCTCATTCTAACTGTCTGTATCCTGAAGCCTGTAGTTAAAAAGCAAAACATGAGCTGAGAATGCTGGCGCATACCTTTAATCCCAACATTCATGATGGTGAGGCAGGAGAATTTTATTCAAGGCAAGATCCTGTCTCAAAAACATACCTCTAAAAGGCAAAAATGTCTTTTGCCACTTTTCTAACCCCACTACCTATACTTTCTTCTCGTTATTTATTGCTGCTTACCAGTTGGGTTCAAGCTCACATGCCGAAAGATCAGAACTTGTAGAGTTACTGTTTACTCTGTCTGAAGCATCATGCATTCCAGATCTTTGCATGTCTGGTTCGACCAGCCTCAAAGGTCATTTTAGAGAGACCTTGTACTACTTGTAGTGACCTCCACGATACTTATTGTGTTCATGACACCAATCAAGATCTAAAACTTTATGGCATATCATTTGTTCTCTCGATATCTTAACTAGCTACTATTAATAGGGCTGCCCAGCTAGAAGCAGCATGAAGTAGAACTACACCCTCAATGAAGAGTTCAGGAATTGGCATCCAAGGCTGATTAAGTGGGTCAACCCTATCATCAACAACTTGGAATTAGATCTTTCTGCGCTTCATTGTCCTTCTGACCTCTCACGGCTTCCAGGCAGCTACAGAAACCACACATATTCTGAAGTAGAGTGGGAACAGTGAGAAGTGCACATCCAAGGAAAAAAAATCTTCCAAGAAGCCAGTGGAATACTTTTACCGAAGTTGCAACAGTCAGCTTCAAGGGAGACTGAGAAAGCAAGTGTCCACCATTTGTAGGTTCTCCGTGGCATAAAGATGGCCTCCGATGTAAGGTAATCGGGGAAGCGAGGCATTGAAAAGACAAAAAGCAATTTTTAACAAGGTCTGTCTCTAGGTCCATATCCACGAAATTCAAATCTCCAAGAGCAAGTGACCAGAGGTGTGGAGCCAACCCAACCTCTGTACTTAATAGCTCACAGGAACCTGATGCTTTCCCTTATTGCTTAACTTACTTTGCATTTTATTGCATTGTTTGCAATCGGCACCACCCTAAATGATAAAGACCCAATCTGATAAACTAATGTAATCCAGGCAGTGTTTAGGCATGCCTCACACGCGAGATTGTTCTATGCATAAGGAGTAGCAGGCACAACACTTGAGGTCTATAATATTTGCAGGAACCTGTGTGAGCTGAGTTTTAATTCCCAACTAAAGAAAAATTAACAGAAGCTTAGTGATATAATGTGGATTACATTTTATCTTTACTTTAATGCCACTGAAAAATAGTTTTCATGTTTTATGGAGAAAAATGTGCCCCCCCCCACAAGTGTCTGGGGCTTCTGAAACCATAAGACATAAGCCCAGTTTTTACAAATCCTGACAGATTTCTGGTTGATCATGGGAGCCTAAAGAGTTGAAAAGAATAGCAACGTGGAAAGACGGGCCATGGAAGGAAAGGAAGAGAAGTGGAGGAGATAAGAAAGGACAAGGAGGTTACTATAATTTCTGTGTATGGGCGATAGCCTTGATTACAAGTTCTATGGGGATATTTTAGCTGTGGGCCATGACTGCTATTCTAGGATCCCAACACTTTTCCATCTTTTGAAGCAAGTTCTCAGACTTGTGCTTATAGTAGTCTGGCATCAACATCTGGGTTAGATTGGTTTATATTGTAAGTTAGTATCCCGTGCCTTTATTATAATGTCAGGGTCTATATGAGGCCAAATTAAAGAGGAAAGAAAAATGGAAAAAAAAATGAAAAGAAAAGAAAAGAAAGAAGCCTTATTAGATCCTGAGCTCTGATTATTTTGTTCCCAGGAGTGTCTGACTATTTGCAATAAAGCAAAGGAAAAAATGTTTTAACACCATTCATTTTAATATTAAAAGCCTGTGCCACAGCCAGGAAAAAAAAAAAGCACAAAGCTACTGTTAAAAGGCCTGTACATTTACAGAATCAAAGGCACAGCCAGACAGTTGCAGATCAGAATCAGATGCCTGGCAGCTCCTTTGATGCTCTCCTGAGGCTGAGCTCCTTTGAGAGCAGCCTGAAAGATGCACTGCTGTCTGCTGGTAGCACAGTGGGGAGGCTGCACAGGGTAACTGCTGCTCTTGCCTTGGGGTTTAATGTGGAAAAGGGTCTAAGCAGGAGGTGAGGAGCCAAACTGGCTAAAGCTGGAGCAGCAAGGTTTAGGAAGCATCCCCACTTATGTTCTTCCTCCTTACTCATACATGAATACCCTAACTGCCTCCATCCATCCAAAGATGACACAATATTTTGGCTCTTAATTTTTAAAGTTGATGCTTCTAGAACTAGCACAACGGTTGCCCAACAGCTCAAATGTATTACAGCTATTGATCTGTACACTTAAAAAATTACAATATCAAAAATCCAGTGATCCCTCCAAACCTATGATTCATTTTAAAATAAATAAATCAACCAACCAACCAACAACAGCAACATCTTTCTCTGCCAATTCACCATCAAAATCCTTTCTGTATGCTAGGTGTATATGCATGCCTTCAACTCCAGCACTCAGGAGACAGAGGCAGACAGATCTGTGAGTTCCAGGACAGCCAGAGAGCTACACAGAAAGATTCTTTCTCAAGAAAGAAAAAAGAAAAAAGAATGTATGGAAGTCATAGGCTAGCAAGCACTGCTCTTCCAACAGTGATTCTGTAGTTTGTCTCCTTTTTCTACTCTTGGAATCTTTCCCACACTTTGTCCCCAGTACTCTTAGTTTTTCCACACAATTGCACACCAAATGATGTGGTCATCCAGCCACATTGCTTTCCCAACATTCAAACTAGAAACTGAGCTCCAGTCTGTTTTAAATTTCTTTTTTTTTTTTTATTGCTCAATGTCACCTATGGAAAAGTGCATACGATGAATATATAAGCATGACAAATAGTTACACCATAAATACTTGTAAAATTGCTTTTGTTTGGGAGATAGAACACTCTGGGGGACCCATGCATCACTCAACTCCCCTAGTTTCCTAGGTGTTAAGAAATTGTTATTAAAAGATTCAAGAAGCTCTTTGCCCTTTTTGACTTTACCGCCCATGCGTAGTTCACGTAACCACGTGCTTAAGCTTTGTAAGTGCAGCCGTAGCATCGCATGTAGCTGAAGCTTCACACTTCTTCATTTACTCTACTTGTCTCGTTTTGTACTTTCTCCAGGAAGAGCTGTAGTCTACCAACTATTGCTTCAGTGCTAATTGATTAATTCCACCCCTGGTGATTGGTTATTAATAACTCTCCTCTGCCTGCTACACTGATTTACTGAAAAGGAAATGGGATGTGCCTTGGCCTAGAGTCACATTTGGACAATTTAATTAGTCAACAGACGCACCTGTGAGTCAAAACAAGTCAGAGTAAAGCCCCAGTGTACTATATGACACCTGCTCACTGTGTATCAGCCCTGCCTTTCATGCTCTATTCTCTTTGACTTACTTCATTTATCTACAGAGTCTAGACTGTGGCCCAAATCCCACTTTAATCCTTCTTTTAATATTTGGACAGGTGACAAACTGTTTTTAATCTGCAAAGAAAGAGGACTAAATTAAGATTTATTAAATTTATTATTGTGTGTATATATGTGCAATGTGTCATGTCCAAGAAATACATTTCCAAATTCAAAGTCTCAAAGTTATTACCTCTGTTTTCCTCTAAAAATTTTGTAATCTTATCTCCTACATTAAGTGCTCTTTGACTCATTTTCAGTTAGTTTTGACAAGTGGTATTAAGATAAGGGTCCAGCCTGACTCTTTGGTATGTGGAGATCCAGTTTTCCTAGTACCATTTGTTGAAAAGAGGACCAGATGTACATTGCTTGACCATATGTACATGAGCTTAGTTCTAGTCTAACCATTCTATTCCATTCATCTATACATCTTTATATCAGTACCACATCATTTTAACAACTGAGGGACTGGAGAGATGGTCTGGCAGCTATGAGTTTACACCTTTGCTGTACAGCCATGAGGACCAGGCTTTGGATCTAAGTATCCACTCTACAAACCAGAGGTCCCACTTATACATGGAACCTCAGTTCCAAGGGTGGCAGAAACAGGAGAATCTCTGAGACTTGCAAGCTTCTGATCCAGCTGAGAAAATGTGAGCCCTAGGTTCAGGGAGAGACCTTGCCTCAAATAGGAAGAGAGCAATGAAGAAGGATACTTCCTTGATGTATGTACACCCACCCCACCCCCACTCACAAAAACATTGAAATAAAATCTTTAAAATAAAAAGGGAGGGCTGGAGAGATGACTCGGAGTTTAAGAGCACTGGTTGCTCTTCCAGAGGTCGTGAGTTCAATTCTCAGCAACCACATGGCAAGTCACAACTGTCTGTAACTCCAGTTCCAGGAGATCTGACCCCCTCATACAGACGTACATGGAGGCAAGATACCAACACACATAAAATAACAATAAATCAATCATGTTTAAAAAATAAAGAAGAAAATGACAGAGGAGGAAAAGAAGGAGGAGAAGAAAGAGGACGAGGAGGAGAGAAGGAGAAGAGGAAGAGGAAAGGCCTAATTCAAAAGGTATTGTGTTTTGGAATGCATGGTTAGCACTCATGCCAACTGCGTTGCCAGCTCTCTGCGTGCAGGTCTAGGGTGAGAGGAGAGAACCGGGTCTAGCCGAGTATCTTCCTGGGGCTGAAGCGGAATGGTGAGTGTCTTGGATCTCCTGGTGGTCCGGAGAATAACCACCCAGAGCCAGGAATCTGTCAAAGCAGAGATTCATTTTATTGTATCAGTCTTTTGTTTAAATAGGCTTGAGGAAGGAGGTGGGGATTTTTGGTGAGGCAAGAGGACATGGGGGTGGGGAAGAGTGACAGAGGGTGTGGGGTGACTGACAGAACCAACCAAGTTATTCTACAGTAGCTAGGCAAAGGCAGGCTTAAGCAGGTCTCGCCAACTCACTCCACTATAGAAGTGACTGAGACAGTTTTCAAAACTAGAGCCAGGCTCGGGTTTGTCCTCAAGGCCCAGACCAGGGCCAAAATGGGGCCCATCATTCCATCCTCTAGAAAGGACACTGGATGCTGTGACTATTCTATGAGATCTTTTTCTCTGTCAGAGGACTTGGTGGTGAGCCTTTCAAATCCTTATCATCTTAGGTAGTGGATTAATCATTACACCACCTTGGCTGTGGTGGGGTTTTCCTCTTTATTGGCAGAACTAAAACAATTCCCAACTCCAAGTTGGGAAAGCCTAGTCAGAAGTTCTGATACTTCCCTGGTGCGTAAGGGTTGAAGACTTCTGTGGTGGTTTGAATGAAAGTGTCCCCATAGATTCATAGGGAGTGGCACTCTTGGGGACGTGGTCTTGTTGGAGGAAGTGTGTCACTGGGGTGGGTTTTGAGGTTTCAGAAGCTCAAGCCAGGCCCAGTGTCACTCTCTTTCCCCCTGCTGCCTGCCCATTCACATGTAGAGCTCTCAGCTACCTCTCTAGCACCATGTCTGCCTGTACCATCATGCTTCCTTCCCGCGTGGTGATAATGGACTAAGCAGGTGAACTGTAAGCTAGCCTTATATGTTAAATGTTAACACTTAAGTTAAATGTTTTCCTTTACAAGAGTTGCCATGGTCACAAGTGTCTCTTCACAGCTATGAAACCCTGAAATAGACAAATCCTTACTGCTCTAGATTATTGTGACTTTTAGAACTGCCCTGATCCAATGTCTCAGCACCTTTTGGGAAGCTAAAGAAGTGGGGTGAAAGTTAACGAGTCCGATGTAGCAGCTAGATGCCTGCTTGGGCCAAGCGGTGCACTCTTTCAGCTAATTAAAAACAGAAACCTATAAACCGTCTGCAGCTGTATTACTTTAATGACTCCAAGCTTGGCTAAGTATTTTGCTATTTTTAAAGTCAGTCATTTTTTCCATGCCTACATTTTGTTTTGCCTTCATATGTATGTGGCAAGAATTTTTTCCATAGCTTTAAAAGTAGAATATAACATTAAGCTAATCTTCTCCATCACAATTATCGCTCTGATGACTTCAGTCTATGAGATTTTCCCTTGCCACCCTCTCCCTCACTTTTGTTCTTTCTGATAAAAGTTTCAGGAGTGGAGAAGGCAGTTAAGATGCTTGTTTGACCAAAATGATGGAACTAGTAAACGTCTTAGTTGCTTCCTCTTACCGAGGTAAAGACTATGATTGAAAGCAACTTGGAAGGAAAGGATTGATTTGGCTTACAAGTTACAGTCCACCGTCAGTGGAAGCCAAGGCAGAAACCCAGAGGCAGGAACTGAAGCAGAGGTCACAGAGAAACACGGCTTACTGCTTGCTCAGTCCATGTTCCTGTACACCCCCAAACCACCTGCCCCCAAGTGGCACAACCCGCAGTGGGCTGCCCCTACCCCAACCTTAGCCATTAATCAAGAAAATGCCTCCACAGACTTGCCTACAGGCCAATCTGCAGACAAGTTATTCAGTTTTCATCTCCTTTTCCCAAATATGTCGAGGTTTGTGTTAAGTTGACAGCATAGAGACACCCCTTTCTTGCCTAGGATTGTATTTAGGCTTAGAGTGGGCTGCTTTTAAAATTACCTTCGCTACAAAGCACATAGTAAGAGAAGACTAAGTAGGATCACCCATCTTAGAATAAATCAGACTCCCACACACCAACCTGTGGTTCTGCGGGGGAGTCAGAGCACTGAGGACACAGGAACAAGGGACATGGAGGGCTTTTCTCATCCTTTCTCAAGAGGAGCAGCTAGGTCACAGGACCTGATGCCAAGAACCTGAGTGTGCCCTCACCTGCGTTCCCAGCAGAAACGTGACCTTTCTGGAGAAATAATGATTTGTTTACTGCTGACAGTTTAGAAGGTGCAAACATGCTCAGTTTGTTAAGTTAAAAATCACAACCATATGCTGGTGAGATGGCTCAGTGGGTAAAGGCAACAAGGCTGGTAGCCTGCGTTCAGTTTCTGTGTTCAGAAACTGTGGCATGGATCTCTCTCTCTCTCTCTCTCTCTCTCTCTCTCTCACACACACACACACACACACACACATGCACGTGCGAGAGCGCGCACACATACACCCATTGACAACTGCAGGTCTGGAGTTAGAGGCTGCTCAAGGTTTACACTGATTATGGAGAACAGTTAACAGTTTAGGTGTCTAATCAAGGACTGAAAGGGATCACAACAGGAAGACTGTGTCTGCGGAGCCAGAATGTGACTATTCAACAGCCACATAGAATGTATTTCTGTCTTATGTCCACACTTCCCCAAGAATAAGATCAGGAGAGGATTTTCTTCATTAGGTAGACACACTGGCCCTGTTCCCTCAGTGATAGGTAGCTGATTCCCAGCCAGCCTTCCCCTTGGCCAATGATCCCATGAGGATGACATTTATGCATGGGCTCACAGCATGGGTCCCTTTTTACCACAGCTAACCAGACTAAAGCTGCTCTAGAGTGCCCTACCTCCTGGCAGTGCAAACCAACACTGAACTCCACATATGACACCATTCCTTGAGGGGGAGCGTGAGCCCAGGAGAACTAGCCAGCCACCTGCTGCCAGATTGATTACATTGATACATCGAGCCACACTCATCACAGAAGTAGGACTGCTTTGTTCTCAGTGGAATAGCTACTCACAGTAGAAGAGGAGTTTGCCTTCCCTCTCTGTGCTGGTGTCAGAACTATAATCTGGGGTAGCATCGCAACACATTTGCTGTGTTTTACGAAGCTGGACAAGGAACTAACTTTACAGTAGACAAGGTATGGCACCGGACTCATGACTCTGGAATTCATCCTGTCCCCACAATTGCTAAAACCAATGGCTGGAAGAATGCTGAGTCAGGTTTGGAAGACTAATGGCCCCTGCTGCATGGTAACACCTGCTAGGCCCAGGAAAACACGTAGGCCCTGGGATGAAATGTGCGGTGAGAGTCAGATTGCACTTTTCCTCCATAGCCAGGACTTTAGGAATCAAGGTTGAAAGTAGGACTGGCTCTTCTTACCGTTACTACTGGTGACACAGAGAGGAAGTTTGCTTTCTGACCTCATAACTTCAGGTCCTACTGTGTGAGAGTTTTCCATTCCCAAAAGGAGAATGCTTCTACCAAGAGACTCAGAAAGGAGTTTGTTACCTTGGAAGCTGAGATTGCAATGGAGCCATGTGGTCAACGTGGGGAAACGGGAGTTACTGCCTGGGAAGGCTATGGTGGGCTGCAGGTGGAAATCAATTCTCTCATCCCTACAAACTGAGGCAGGGGTGGGGGGCTTCTGAAATGTAGATTCAGGCATCCCAATTGCTTCCCCCCAACATATAGGTTGAAATTCTAATCCTTTGTAATCTGGAAACAGAGTCTTTGTTGATGTAACTAAATTAAAATGAGATCATAAATAATTAAGGTGGGCCCTGCTCCAGCGTGGTTGGTGTTGTAAGCAGAAATACAGATGGAAGCTGGGCATGTGACAACAGATGCAGGCTAGGGTTGCTGCTCTAGCCAAGGAATTCTGGGAATTTCTGAAAATTGCTCAGAGCTAAGAGAGTGGGCTGGGGTGGCCTGTTCACCCTCTTCACTTCCAAGAAAGAACCAAACCTGATGATATCTCTATTGCAGACTTCAGTCCTCCTGTGTGATGAGTGAATACATTTCTGTCGTTTAAAGATACTGAGCACTGGTAATTTTTATGTCAGCCCAAGGAAGATTTATATGATTGTGCATAGTGATGTGCGTATATTCTTAATATTAACACTAGGAGAAAACTACAAAACTCAATCCAGTTCAGGTTGCCAATGGCTCTGATTCTCAAGGAATATGAAAGGCTTGCATCTCTATAATAGGCAAGGAGCCAGGGAAAATTGTAAGTGAGGACGAAAAGAATATGGAGTACTTATAATCTACATAATCACTTGTAAAAACAGGATACATATAGGTATTTGTACTTTATTTTGGTGTGAATACACCAAACACACACACATACACACACACACATATATACACACATATACATATATAACATACACACACACACATATACACAGACACAGACATATACATATACACATATACACATACACACACATATCATATACTCACACCTACACACACATATATACACACACATATACATATACAACATACACACACATACACACATATGCACAGACATACACATATATACATATATACATACACACATATTATATACTCACACCTACACACACACACACACACACACACACACACACACACTTGTATTTTTCCCAGTTCCCTACTTACAGTAGTAATAAACTTATATTGCTCTATTAATTGTATCAACAGGAAGTATGACTCAAAAAAATTGAAATGAATTTGATCCAAGAGGAATAAAGAGATTTTTCTCTGGCAGAAAGTGTTATAGCATTTTTAACAGGTGGTGTAGCAATGGTAGTGGCTTTTGTAGAAGCATGATTTTGCAAAGGTCTTTAGTTAGATAGTAAGTCTGGATAAGGAGGAATGTGTAGATGCCAACTATGAAGGGATGGACTGTGGTGGCTTTGAACTGTTGGGTTTCCTGTGCTGGAAGACCCTCTACTCCCCTGAACAGACATCTATCTATATTCCTGAACTGGCACTGGCAATGAGAGAAGCCTTGGAAGGATTTATGAAGCAGAAGTTACAGTACTATAGTACAGTCGGGTTACTTTACACTCCAGACATCAGCATGTTGGCAGAGAGTGTCACATTGGGCCAATCATCCGCTCCCCTTGTACAAATAGGGCAGTGCTTACACCCCTGGTACTACCAGGGATAAGGACGGTAGGGAACTGATATCCAGTCTGTGTTATCTTTAGAGATTCTAGCTCATTCTCTGTAGTTTCAGTAGTCAAGTTTACCCTTGCTTTTCTCCCTAACTGCTGGTTTAGCTAAATTAGTAGCTTTGGGCTCAAATTCCAAGGCAGAGACATCAACCTTGTATAGTCCCTCCATCCATTCCCACCTGAGTTGTTTGAAGTCTTAGTCATGTAATCCAGTCCCTTTTCTACTTACTTGCAGCAGCCCTTCCTTAGCCTGTTGTGAATGTTTGATCCACTTCTTCAAGTCCATAATTTGTGTATCCTTAAAATGAACTTGACTTCATGGTTTCCTTTAAAAAAATTTTTGTTATTTCACAATACCTCATAACATTTAAAAATCTCCTGTGTAGACAAAAGTTCCAGGTATATAGTTACATACCTAAACCCTTACAAAGAAAATGTAATGAAATGAAGCCCATATGAAACGAAGCTTCATGAAGTTACCTGTCCACTTGGAATGTCTGATTCTATCTGCTTGGTTTCGTCATTGCATATTCTGCAGAGAGTGGTTTAAGTAGAAACCAGGAGGCTCTTCTGATGGGGCTTGGAAGAGATTTTATGAGGGGACTTGTTACATTGAACTGGACAGGAGAGCCAAGAGAATAGGAAAACCCAAAGAAATGTCTGCAGAAGAAGCCATTACCACCGCCACCATAAATCTACTAAGTAGCGAGTCTCTGGAAAGGTGCTGTGAACCAGAGCATTATTGATGTATCTATGTATGTAGCTATTACCACATGGTTGCTGGATAGGCAAGTGGGGGTGGGGAAATTCCCTAACTGCTCTTCAATTCCCACCTTACCTCCAACTGACATTTCCCATAGCAGCGGATCTGGGTGACATAAGTATGGTTGGTTAGAGACCGGAAATGAGGAATGACCATCTGAGAGCAAAAACCACAATCAGGAGGAGGGTGAAATAGAACAGCTTATTCCTCAGCCAGCTTGTAGCTACAGAAGTCCATCTGTATGATCCATGAGCATCTCTTGAGAGCGCTGTCCTGTCTCCACACGGGTAAAATAGTTCAACCTTCATTTCTTTAAAGGAATTGAAATCTAGTACAATTAGGCTGGTTAACGACGGAGGGAACTTAGGTTGCTTCATTCAAGCTCTGCCTGCTTCATATGATCTTTCCAGAACAGAAGAGAATAGGCAGTACTTCTTCTAAACACTGTCTCACAGCTGAATTAGCTCCTGTGGAATATAATAATATACCATAAGACTCAGTCAGTTTATTAAGATAAAAGATGCAAGAAAGTCCAAGGGGAGGAGGGAGATATTAGGTAGCTTTAAAGATTTTTAATTTTGGCTTTCTCCTCTGTGGCTCATGTTCTGCCTCCATACTAGCCCCGTGAGCAGTTAACCCTTCAGGTAGTTCTGCTTACAAACAGCTTTATCAAAGCTTCTACTGTCTGGGCTATTCCTGGGCAGTTCTCAGAAGTTCTAGCCTCTCTTTATTAACTCTTAATTTCTGATATGGCGATGTGTGAATCATCAGAGATGTGGGCAAGGTAGGTTTTCCAAGTCCCCGTGTACTCTGACAGCTTGCCACCTTCCACTTACCTACTTCCTACCTCAGCTAGATAGAGTGACATGAACGTGAGGGGGAGCATCCTCAATGCTCTAGAGACATGTGTGTCTCCCTCTTCTCCGCTCCCTAATCTAACCTACTACCCCCTTTCTCTGTGCTTATTATCTATAACCAGAACTTCACTTATTCCTTCTTGAAAATATCCATTTAAAGTTTCTCTAGACTCTCTTAACTATGTGCCCCAGTCTAGTGTCAACGTTGTGACCCTCTTGTCTTCCCTAGCACTAGGGTTATAGGCGTGGGGCACTATGCTTAGGAGTGCCTCAGAAAACTTCAAAGGGTTTTCTGCTTCTCGACTGACCTCCTCAACTTTCTACCCTGCATTCTGGGAACAAATGTCATTTCTAGAATATGCCCTAAGGAGACCCGTAAGGGCTTCCTGTCAGAACTGGATTTCTTCGACCATGTCATTCAAATCCCCAGCTAGCCAGCCACAGTTTATGTGGATAAGGACTTTTTACAGCCAGATGTTGCCAATCCAGATCAGCTGCTCTTCTTAAAGCATAAATGTAATCCTGCCTCCTTCTCCAGCCATTTGAATATCCCACCCCCTCCTCTAAGCCAAACCCTTTATCTCAAAGCCTTCTATGTCTCACTTCTTTCTGAGTTTGGATTTTCCATTTCAACACCCTGACCCTTAGTTAACCTGCAATGAACCAAGTGATTCTTTACAATTATGAATGAGGAAAAGTTACTTTTTAAAAAATTTTTATTTATTTATTTAATATATACTGTAGCTGTTCAGACATACCAGAAAAGGGCATTGGATTCCATTACAGATGGATATGAGCCACAGTGTGGTTGCTGGGAATTGAACTCAGGACCTCTGGAGGAGTAGCCAGTGCTCTTAATTGCTGAGCCATCTCTCTAGCCCATGAGAACAAGTTACTTTTAGTGCTTGCTATACAACAAGCACATATATTCTATGGCTTTATATATGTTTAATATAACCCTAACAATTCTAATAGGCAAGTTCTCTTTTTAAAAAGTTTATTATTATTATTATTATTATTATTATTACTATTATTTAGCTAACAAAGTAGTAGGCTTCATCACAACACTCCACAACTAAGTTTTCTTGTTAGCAATTCACAGTTGAAGAAGTTAGGCACAGAACACAGTTATTTCCCCTTAAACAACTAAACCATCAAAGATGGTGAATTTCAACATAAAATTTGTCTCTAGATCTCTTTGGCCTAGGTCACTGAACGGTCTGTCTCAAAGAAAAGTCAGAAGGCACCAGAGTTGAACGGCAGCAGAGGTTAGCCTTGAAGTTGTCCTCTGACCTTTGCACGCGCAGGCACTCACTCATGTGCGTGCACACTCACATTTTACTGTTACACAGTCACACACATACGGATTTTCTCCAAAATTCACAATGTTAATCTCCAATTTACTCTACATCCACGGAGGACCAGGGGGCTGGCCTTTTGTGGCCTATTTCCTACCGGAGCATCCAATGTGTGGGACGTATTAGTATTTAACTATTCCAGTTTCCTCCGGCTATTTGGTGCTATGAATACAACGCAAACATTGTGAAGCATACAATTGAGTTCACAGATTCATATGAAAACTTCACACCTATAGTTCCGTCAGAAGAAACTTCTGAGCACAATAATATGTAGGTGGGAGAAGGAGAAGTGGTTTATTCCTGTGCAAGGACTACCTCAGCTTTGGCCATTTGAAGGACTGCCTACATAGCCTTTTACTCCTTGCGACTGATTTAACTGGCTTAATTTTGTACTTGTCAAGCACAAGGAACATGATGAGTCCTTCTGAGTTAGCTGTATTGGAAACATCTGTTAATTTACTAAATGTGCATGCAGCCTGATTGTCCCTAAGAAATCAGGATGGTGCTCTTCTGTGACAGATGTCTGCTCTCTTCTCGGCATCCACGTGAGGGCTGGGACCTTACTCAGCTTCATCCTGCAACTTTAATCAAGTTGCCCATTCCCTTTTTCTTTTTTTAGTGCAAAGGGTGTTTCGGCTTTTGGAACACTCGGCTTATCACGTTTGCTGTGGTATATCATGATATTCTCTCCCTGTTCCATGATCCAGAAATGTCCAGATTTCTGCTTTAGAGTCCAGACCATGACAAAAGGTGCCACTTATTTTTAAATGGTGCTGCATTAAACACTAAATATCTGGAGTCTTGAGGATGGGCCAAAAAGAAAGACAGACTTAAGAAGATGTGGGCAGAGTAATCTGATTATTTATTACCTACCACCTCATTACTGTGAAATATAAAGGTCCCTAAGATCGACCAGCTGAATTAGTGTGGGCTCAAGGGCTGTTGTCATTAATAGAAGGAATTATTTTTGGTAGAAGTCTTTTTTGTATTCAAATTGACTCACATTTTCACATGTGATTCTTGCATTAACTCATTTCCTAGACATTTTGAAAATAATTCATCCAGTTTTAGGAGGGTGAGATGTCATATCATTTTCATAATATGGGTTTCAGATCCTGAGAACTAAGGGTTTGCTATTGCATTGTTCTGTTTATGACCCATGACTAACAGCACTTGTAGCATACTCCACAGTGGAAGCCTTTTCCTGAAAGATCTCATCAAAGAAACAGAGCTCTGTGGATGTCCCTACCAGTCACAGCCAAGTTTCTCCTGACTGGTAATTACTCCTGAGAAGAACAGCGGCAGAGACAGTGCAATTTGAACCTCTTATTTTTAATAGGAACTACTCATGGTCAGGAGACTACTGTAATTTCTTTTTTTCTTGGTGTTTAACTTATTGAAGTGACCCTTTGTAACAGAAAGCGAATTGTTTATCTTATAGTAAAGCAAAATGATTAAATCTGCTATGTTGTTTTGGGGTTATCTAACCCTCCAGTCTTTGTACTGAAGAATATCACATTTGGGTAATAATACCTTTATAAATAGTATAAACTGTGCTGTTAATGTTAGTGAATCAGATGCTGAACAGCGTTGTATCAAGAAATATTATCTGCTTTTTTTTTCTTTTGAAATATGCCCTAAAGGTTGAAGCCTGGTAAAAACAAAGCATTTTTCCCCTTGGCAAATTCATCGCCTACCTATTGATATTTTGTATGTGGCTTAGAAAATTTAATTTGAGAGTCTAGACATTATCAAAGTAGTATGTAGCATAGAGAGAATTTATACAAATAATGAAAAAAAACCTGAGAGCAGTTCTTCTAATACAGCTACATCCTACAACAATGTATCATATGCATCCTTCTACAAAATGAAAGGTTTACCTAAATCATGTTCTCAATATAGATATCTCTACTGACAAGGTTCAACAGTTCTACATTTCTGTGCTTTGTCACTGGCAGAGAGAAAATCTTGTGTTCACTGTGAAACACCTTTTTAGTAAATCTATCTTTGGAAGGCAGACACAACCTCACAGATGGCAGTTGCCAAAGGAGACCACAGCCAAATGCAACAGTGGGGGAATTTAATGGTCAGCTGCTTCCTTTGGTTGCTAAAGAGGGTCCCTTACTGATGTGCTTGGCTGCTTTCTTGGTGGCACAAAATGCAGACCTTAGGGGGACACAAAGGTGGCAAACTACCATTGCTCATCTATGAATACTAGATGCTACAATCTATTTTTGGCCACAAGCACCAACAGCACCTTTTTATTGCTCTTAATCCTTGGTTGGTTTGGTTCAATTTATCAACAAATTGATGATTATCATGGATCTAATGTTGAGTCAGTTTCCTAAAGTTCTGAGTACTAGTAGGATTCTTCTATAGCTCTAGGTAAAATCTAATTCAAAATCACTATAAAATATCCCCTAACACCACTCACATACCTTCTAGTGATGTTTCCAGCGCAGAGGAGAGCCAGCCTTGGTCCATGTATTCATGTCTAATCATCACAACCTTGAGGAATTTACCTATATGCTACACACATCTCAGATGCTTAGTTCATACAGAGGGTCAAGCATGTAAGATTTAAAATTAGATCTTGTTTTCTACCAAAGCTTAATCTAACTGTTAAGATAACTGGAAGAAAAGTATGTGGTTTAAGTATAACAAGGCACAATCGTATTGGTAGATGTTAACTGTCATCTTTGGATCCCTTGAAACCCCATGAAGCCACAGGCCTTGGTCTATAGTTTCAGTTGCTACTGATGAAACTGGTCGAGAACCTCTTAGACTGTATTGTCGTGATATTCTCTACAAGGCCAGAGTGAATTCTATCAACTCTTTTGTTCGTTGGAGGCAGCTTGAGCAGTAGAAAGGTAAAATTTAATATCTAGCTTCTTCCAGCAGATCTAGTACCACAACACACACACACCGTCAGTGGTCAGCCACAGGGTGTGCTAGAACATACACATACACGAAGGTAATATACAGAGGCCATGGTGGAATAAACATGCCAAGGACTACACTCAAGTTCAGATGGCCCTATCCTGACTGGTTATATACAAAGGTGTGGCTCCTCTGGTACTCATTTCCTCAGAGCATTTGACAGCACCAAAATGCATGAAAAAAATATCCCTGCGTCAGCATAGATTCCTGTTGGGAGAAAAGCCTCTCATGACAGCACTGGAATGAACCAGCCTGCCTGGTGAGAAATTAAGCATGACACACAGGCAAAGACTGCAGAGTCATAGCAATAATGGAGGGTAAGTATGGGAAAGCACGAACCCATGAATCCCCAGCTCCCAAGACACCTATTAACCAGCCTGTTAAGGCCTATTTTATGCACATTTTCTCCTTTAGGCCTTACTTTCCAAGGAGAAGAAGAATTGGTGCTATATTTAAGTAACTGAATTAAAACTGTATTTATTTCTTCTGGAGGACTTAACTATAAAATAACTTGCAGTGAAAAAAAATCATGTCTCAGGGGATTCTCTGCTTTATTATGTTTCATTTATAGGCAGTACAAACTGTTGGGGCATACTGCGGGTGGGGTGGGGGAGTGGAGGGTGGGTGGGATGGGAAGGTCAAGAGCAGAGACCAGGGCTGTGCCAAAGTCAGGGCACTGAGAAAGCGGTGTATCAGCCAGAGGGCTCACAGTTCCTTTCAGCCTGCTAGAGAGAATCCCAGCCTTATAAGCCCAATATCCAATACCTTCAAATATCCTGTCTTACAATATAGGGCTAAAGCAAATGCAAGTAAAAGGAATGTGGTGAGATGTGAGAACGAAGAAAGAAACCAGACAAATATGCTTTGTGTTGGTACAGAATAAACAGATTTGTGGGACAAGGCCCTATCCTGACTGGTCAAAATGGCAGAGGTGATCAGGAAGAGTTAGTATTTTCACAGCATTGCTGTTGATCATATTTAGACTTTAATGTAGAGCATGGACTTTCCTTTCACAGGTTTATGTGCATAAGGCTTCTTTAAATATAACTCTTTGAATATGTACCTTGGCCACTCATTTATTTTGCATGAAATAACAGTGTAGCCAACATCTGAGCGTTTGCCAGGTACTGAAGCAGGCTCTGAAACTACATAAGCCAACAAGACACTGATTTTCTTTCAAGGAAACGCAGACTAGTCAGGAGTGGACTAAAAATGGCAGTGGCACCCAACACTTCCATAACTTGCTATGTGTTAGGCACTAATCTAAGTTTATGCCATTATTAATCTTAATAACTCTATGAGGTGAGTGTTTTTGGGTATTAAATTAATATAAGAGAAATTATGTAACACGCCTGAGGTCATGAACTAGAAAGATATAATGCCAAGATTCAAACCCAGACAGACTGGCAATTGAATCTACATCCCACCCCTCCCCTTCCCCGATGCTTGAAACAATTTTATTATACCACTGTTTTCCTTTGACAAACTCTAGTTACCGTGATAAGGCTATCTAGAATGGTAATTGTTGTGTTGATCTTTGCATCCATCCTCTATGGATTCTTCTCATCAGGCTGCTCTAGGGCCTAGTGGCCAACTGACTACTCCCTGAACAAGGGGTGTCATAGGCCAGGAGGAAGCCCAGGTCACGAGTGGGGGAAGGCAGGCCATACTGTTCGTTAGCCCTCACTCCCATACCAAAGTCAGAGTGAAGCACATTACTACTCAGAAGGGACAAAATCCTCCGGCACAAGAGAGGATATAAAAGCGCCACCTCCCACACTAGCAAACCCGGCCTTCCAGGAGAGCATCATGTTCTTAACCACAGTATTGAAACAATATAAGCTCCATTTAAATACACAGTTCAGCTCACTGAAAGAGGAGACTGCTTGTCATATTAAGACTATCTAAGAAATATCTATTATAATGTGCTTGGTATTTCTAAGTTATTGGTTTGAATCTACATGTCAATTTGGAGAGTTTTAAGATTTTTCCACCAGTCTTTATATCCATGAGAACGCTGCATTTCTAGACACGCTCTTAAATCCCACAGTTCTGAGAATTACTTTTAGGTGCTTCAAAAAGTATAAAGATAGCTTTAAAACTCATTCTAAAACTCACTCCCTAACTTTGTTGCTCCATAAATTTAGCATTGAGCTTTATATTGATTTCTAGGTAGTGGCAAAATGAAAAGAAATTGGCATGCAAACATGTTTTCCATACTAAGCTACCACTGATCAATAGGAGGAGGAATTGCTTGTTTCTTTTCCATTCTGTGACATAGATACAGTTCCTCAGAGACCTTGATCAGGTTTGGGTATCAAGGATATTAAAGCTCTTGAAGATGATGTGGTGTGTGTGTGTGTGTGTGTGTGTGTGTGTGTGTGTGTGTGTGTATGTGCCTTTTCTGTACTCTGCAAATGTTTCAAGTCTGAACAGTTTTGCTCCAGGAATTTTGTGTGGAATTTGACAGTGAATATGCCCCACATAGTGCTTCCACAAGAAGAATTTCAAACATGTGTTTCTTTAATGGTAGTCCATTCCTAAGTCTTACCGCTTCTTGTAGGTCCTTTCAGTCTTGAAGAGGTCTTCACTTCTCAAGTTTGCTAGAATATAAGTTCCTTCAACAAGTAGTACTTGTCACTGGTTAATATTTTTCTTATCTGCCTTCAACGAAGACTAAGATCTGGGATGAAGGGTCCTATTACCTTAGAATCTCATTAGACAGAAGGTATTTAATAAGCTCATGGAATAAATGAGCTTATTGTTAAAATATATTAACCCAGAGTGCCAACATGTCTGTCTTGCTGTGTAGATTGTGTTCCTCGTGTTCATGGGATAAGGTATGCATGCTTTCAAGAGTCCATTGCTGTTGACACCCCCCTCATAAAAGGTGGTTTGGTTGGTCTCCCCTGAGAGTCCATCTGCCTCCCAAGACATTTATGTGCCAGTGTGTCCTAACCAAACATAGTCCTAGTTTCCTGGAGTGTTACAGCATACAGACTCACTTCATCTGCATGACTATGGGGAAGCCATCATCCATGTTGGGTTAAAAGTTTCTAGTGAAGCTGTTTTGGGTCATCTATACTTCTGCTGATAACCCCTGCTGAAGTACTAGAGCCTAGTACATGCCTACCCAGTACTCAATTGCCAAACTATGTATCTATTGTTTCTATGTTTGTATTTTGAGACAGGATATTGTTGAGTTGACAATCCTTGAATGTCTTCTGTATCATAAGCTGGTCTGGCACTGGTGGTCCTCCTCCTTTGGTCTACAAAGAGGCTGTCAGCACAGGTTTGTGGCACAGAGTCTAACTTCAAGCTGCTTTGACTCACGGACTAGTTTGGATTGGTATTTTGATGCATGTGAACATGCAAACATCTCTAAAGTTCAGAAGTCATACTTTTCTGATTTCTTAGGTATTAATAAACTCTGTCAATTACCTCAGATTCCATGCAATTTACTTTCTCTGCGTAAAATCAGCATGGTAGACCAAAACATGGCCTCCTGATATACTTGGGTCTTGTATTAGTTTGCTTCAGTGATAAAACACTGAACAAAAACAACAAAGGGTTTATTTAGCTTATACTTCCAGATGACACTCCATCATTGAGGTAAGTCAAGGCAGGAACACCAAATCAGGAACTGAAGCTGAGACTATGGAGCAGAGCTACTTACTGGCTTGCTCTACTGGCTTGCTCTCCACAGATCACTCAGCTTGCTTTTTAAATAATATATTTTATTTTTTGAGATTAAAAGATAATTACATCATTTTCCCCTTCCTGATTGTCCCTTCAACCCTTCCCATGTAAATCCTCTTGCTCTCAGATTCATGGCCTTTACGACTTTGTTGTTACTCACACACATGGGTATGCAAATACACACACACACACACATATATATATACACACACATATATACACACATATATGTATATATGTATATATATGTGTATAATTGTATATGTAATTATATATGTAGCTGTACATACATATATATGACATATTATATATGTATGTCTATGCATGTATATATTTGTGTGTGTGTGTGTGTGTGTGTGTGATGTGTATGATATTCTTAAATAACTTATGAAGCTTGCTTTCTTTTTTTTTCCAGAGCTGAGGACCTAACCCAGGGCCTCGCGCTTGTTAGGCAAGCACTCTACCACTGAGCTAAATCCCCAACCCTATGGAGCTTGCTTTCTTATACAACTCAGGAACATCTGCCTAGGTGTAGCACTTCCCACTGTGGGCTGGGCTCTCTTATGTCAATCATTAATCAAGAAAGTGCCCAACAATCATTAATCAAAGGCCAGTCTGAGGGAAGGATTCTCTCATTTGAGGTTCTTTCATCCCAGGTGACCCTAGCTAGTGTCAAGTTAACAAAAACAGAAACAAAAACAAAACAAAACAAAACAAACCCCTAACCAGCACAGGTTCTAATCTCTAAAACCTATGATGTTACCTTATATGGCAAAAGCAATTTGGAAGATGTGATTAAATTTCTTGGCAGGAGGAGATTATCTTTATCTGTGAGCCTAAGTGCAATGTCTTTATAGGCCAGGGGAGATTAGAGTATAAAAGAACAGGTGACAATGTGACCACAAAGGCAAAGACAGGAGCGATGTGATACTGCCAGACGTAAGGGGATGCAGGCATCCTTAGAAGCTGAAAAAAACGATGCCTAGCAACTTTCTTAGTGCCATTCCACGTTGAGCCTTAGAGCTCATTTTCCCTAACACGATCCTTTTGCAATAATCACACAAGAAGTAGATTTCCTTGCATTCTTACATTGAGTTTGGCAACTGACGATAGGGCATTGGGGCAGCGGCTCTCTCTAGCCTGTCTATTGTATAAATAGGTCAGGCATGGAAAGTGGGCACGCTAATCAGTGACAGGAACAGCTCAGAGGAAATGAGCTTTCTTCTTGACATTTGCAGGCAAGAGTAACCCCTCATCTCTAGCTGATTACAATTATGTATACATCACTTGGGTAAGCCTCCATCGGTGAGAAGGTACCCATCAATCTGGGATAATCGCTCTCCTATTTATAACCTGCCTGTACATGAGTTTCCCAGCAAGATGGCTCTTTAGGGACAAGAATTTCCACCTTCTCTGACCGGCTAGCTTATTGTAATAAAGCTATTTTTTTGCCGGGGGGGGGGAGGTTCGAGACAGGGTTTCTCTGTATAGCCCTGGCTGTCCTGGAACTCACTTTTTAGACCAGGGTGGCCTCAAACTCAGAAATCCTCCTGCCTCTGCCTCCCGAGTGCTGGGATTAAAGGCATGTGCCACCACGCCCGGCTAATAAAGCTCTTTATTACTGTATTGCCTTTCAACTGACTGGTTTCCATAGGGAGTAAGCAGAGTGACTCCTCTGCCTGGAAGCATCAGGATATAGAGCTGTGTATAGTTTTATATGCAAATGCTCACTGCGATAGTTATAATATGCTATGTCACAGAGGATTGTTAACATAGTATATTTATAAAAGAGAACTTTATGTAGCTAAACATTAATGGGGCATTTCCTGACCCAGTTCAGAGTTATCATGCATGATGCATAACTATTAAAGGCAGTTTTATCTATCTATCTATCTATCTATCTATCTATCTATCTATCTATCTATTATCTATCTATCTATCTGGCAGTTCTGCCACTTTATTTGACATTCAGCAGGTTAGCTCTTATCCACATTGACAGTCTGTAGATTTTGGATGGGCACAGAGGATCATGGGAAGGAAAGTCATGTTGCCATACAACTTTCCTAAGTTACATTTTAAACAAATGAGCAACAAAACAGTAGATGGAAGTAGCCATTACTGGTTTTCCTGGATGATAGAATTTAGAAAATCAAGTCGTAAAAATACATTTGTTGGGCTGGTGAGACGGCTCAGCGGGTTAGAGCACCCGACTGCTCTTCCGAAGGTGATGAGTTCAAATCCCAGCAACGACATGGTGGCTTAAAACCACCTGTAACAAGATCTGACGCCCTCTTCTGGTGCGTCTGAAGTCAGCTACAGCGTACTTAAGAAGAATAATAAGAAATGAATCCTTGGACCGGAGAGACCAACTGGAGCAAGCGAGGCTGTCCGGAGCGAGCGGAGCCGAACGGGGACTGCCGGAGCAAGGGGGGTTGACCGGAACAAGGAAAAAAAAATACATTTGTTTGTGTCGCCTAAGAGCGACACTAGCAACAGCAACAGCAGCAACAACAACGTTTCCCCTGAAAGGCTCACTGGTAGGCCTTACGGGATTGTAGAGTGTAGCCAGTCAAAAGAGCTTGTTGCTTTTGACAAGTAGCAGCAGAGACCTGGGTCCTCACATCCTGTGCTGTAATGCAGTTGCCTCACAGTTTGTAGCTGTTCTCTTATGCATCTGGAAGAGACTCATTGTTCTAAGAAGGCAGGACTCCATGAGATCATGCCTTACTGAGGACTGGAAGCCTGTTAATTAGCATGCAGTAAGGTGAGTTGAATAAACGCATCCCAAATTTCTTCAAGATGTGAGTAAGAACCTTGCTACCGACCCAATCAGCTACAACCACTGCTAGTAGTGCCTTGTGCTGAAGCCATCACAGTGTAGCTGGCATCTGCCGTCTATTCAGTGGGAATATTCTATTCTATTATCATCTCAGAAGACACCTAATTGAAAAATTATGTTCCATATGGAGTTCTGCTGGAGCTTCTGGTTTTTTTTCCCCCCAAGGATTTTTTTTCCAAAATGCAAAATATGATTTTAGAAGTACATTAGACTGAACATGGTTTCATATTATTTCATTCCACAGTCATGGTAAAGATGTAAATGATTCAGATTAAGGTAGTATCGGATTCAGATTAAGGTAATATGATGCCTTCTTCAGAACTTTTCTATAGACGGGATTTTTTTCCCCTGTCTCTGCTTTGGGTCCATTTACTGATTTTGACTCCTAGAGGCAGCATAAACTATTATTTAGCCTAATGATGTTTTTCTAAGTTTAGCTGTTAAAGGAAATGCAGAGGCCAAGTGCTCCCACATGCCCGTTTTCTGCATAGCCATCACCAGAGCTCTTAAAACTTTACACAGTCACTAAGATGGATGGAAAGTCTCTCTGCTAACCCAGCTCTTTATCTCATTTGGGGTATGCTGAGTCACGGAGAGAAAGAAAACGAAAATAAGAAAACAACAACAACAACAAAACAAATTGTTGCTTGACTGAGTTACTTTGTCTAGACCTTTGAAAGGCTTTTTGATTTCTGTGGTTTCAACCAGATGTGACAAAGGCCAGCTTTATGGAAGTCTTTCAGGTTCATAAGCCTGGTCAAACATCTTTTCTAAACTTACATGTGCTTGAGTTAACAGAATGGCAAGAAAATAAAAATCAAAATTGAATATACTGGCTTAGTGCAGCTGAGACTCGCTAGGCCTGGAGTAAAGCAGAACAAAACAGAACGGCTCCTTTCAAGAAGTTATTACTTAAACACATATATCTTGAAAATTATATCAATAAAGGCCAACCCTGTCTGTACACGCGTGTGTATACAATCAAAGTCCTCTAATTACCCCGAAAGCCATCTTTCCTCATTTTGTATCTGAGGAAAGCATTTCAGAGATTAGATAATGTGTCTAGTCACATGGCTCCTGAGCTGGGGGAGCAGAAGGTGCTCCACGTCCTGTGTGTAGATTGAGGATAAATATTTTGGTTTTCTATAATGAACTATATAGTTTTGTCTAACAACTATTTTCACTGCCCTGGGGTAAACTTTTAATGATATTTGTTACCTGAAGACTCACACAAAAAGTTGTGTGTGTGTGTGTGTGTGTGTGTGTGTGTGTGTGTGTGTGTAGGGGCAGAGATGGAGGGAAACTTTAGTCACCACCTTAAAAGATAGCAGTGGCCGGGCATGGTGGCGCACGCCTTTAATCCCAGCACTCGGGAGGCAGAGGCAGGCGGATTTCTGAGTTCGAGGCCAGCCTGGTCTACAAGGTGAGTTCCGGGACAGCCACGGTTATACAGAGAAACCCTGTCTCAAAAAAAAAAAAAAAAAAAAAAAAAAAAAAAAAAAAAAAAAAAAAAAAAAAAAGAAAAAAAAAGAAAAAAAAAGATAGCAGTGTTTGGCAAGAACTAACAGAATAGTACTTTTGCAGCTTTACTCTTCCAAATTCTATCGTTCAGAATAACTCCTTTGACATGTGACATCTGAAGAAAGAATATGAGTTCACTATAAACTTCACTGTATTATGAAACTTCATAAATGTTTAACAGCTGTATACAGTTTATTGCGCTTTGTTAACAAGTCATAGGAGACTCTTCTTCTTTTTGTGAGACAAGGTTTCTCTGTGTAGCCCTGCTGTAGTCCAGGTGGTCTCCAACTCAGGGATCTGCCAGTCTCTTTGCTGGGGTTAAAGGCTCCACCACATCCGACAAAATTCTACTATAAACATTGCAGAAAGGTTCACTTAGAACGCTGTCCACAGCTCTTATCCTAAGAATTTCTAGAAATGGAATTACTGGTACAAAAGATATGGCACACTTTTAATATTCATTTTTGAAGTGGGTTATATTTTTACTCCTCTCCATACCCAACTCCAAATGGCATGCTTATCTTGTCTCCTCTTTGACTTGACTGAGTATATGTCCTTTCTAGCTTGAATCTTGGAGGTGAAGGAAAAAAATCCAGAACAGACTGTATCTTTGTCTTGCTTGACTCCATTTTTTACTCAATTCCAAGTATTTATTTTTTTTTTAATTTATTTTATTTTTTTTTTTTACGAGACAGGGTTTTTCTGTGTGCTGGCTGTCCTGGAACTCACTCTGTAGACCAGGCTGGCCTTGAACTCAGAAATCCACCTGCCTCTGCCTCCCAAGTGCTGGGATTAAAGGTGTGCTTCATCACTGCCTGGCCCCAACTATTTATTTATTTATTTATTTATTTATTTATTTATTTATTTTTAACTTAGGAAACGCACAAGTCTCAAGTGCACCGGCTCTTAGACTTGTTTTTCCTAAGATAAGGTTCACAAACAGTATTACTTGGGTCCTTTAGAGGACTTTCACAATCCCACCGCTCATTTTATTCAGGGACTTTGGATCATGGTCAATGTAACTGGACTTTAAAGCATGCAGAGATCAGATGCGTGTCTCCTTCAATGTTTGGGCTGATCAATTTACTTGTGAGTTTCTAGGTTCCTAGTCTGGGCTGCACTGGTGTTGAGCCGCAGGAAGGTCAAGTTCAAGTTGTCTGCCTTAGCTGACACCCTGGAGGGTCAATGTAGTCTCTAGTACTGCACAGTTTGCCTTCTTTAAGGTGTGTGGCCCTCTAATCCGCAGGTCCTGGGCGTCTCAAGGCCACAGGAAGGAGCTCAGGGCACTATTCTACCTCCCACCGCCCCAGGCTGGTTTCTTAAGAAGGGGTGGGCGGGGACGCCGCTGCGGCCGCCGCTCTTCAGCCTCAGGCGGGCTGCTTGGCCAGGTCTCCGGCGGACCGGAGGCTGAGGGAGCCGGCGAAGCTCTCCGGGCCGCAGCGCGTTTCCGCCCACCCCTCCCCCAGCACACAGGAACCAGCACACATCCCGGGTCCCGCGCTTCTCTGCTGCCCTCCACCGGGAGGTTTGCCTTTTATAGACGCTCCGGCCAATGAGCGCGCTCCTTTTGTTCGGCCCGCCCTCCCAGCCAATCGCCGCTCCCCTGGTGTAATCTTCGGCTCCTCGGCTGCTCTCGGCGATCTTCGCTGTTGCTGGCTTTTTCAGGAGCTGCTCGCTCGCAGCCCGAGACGCTGCTGCTTTTTTTTTCCGGGTTCGGAGCCATTCCGGATGCTTTAGGCTGCCGGATGTCTGATCTCCGGATAACTGAGGCGTTTCTGTACATGGATTATCTGGTAGGTGCGGGGCGCGGGCGGGCATGTCGCCTCTCGGATCTCGCGGTGGCCCATGGCCCCCTGCCTGGAGCAGCAGCCTCTCGGCTTTCTTTCTTTGGGATGGGATGCCTTGGGTTGCTTTCTCCCGGGGCTGGCTCTGAGGGGCGGCGTCAGGGGAGAGGCCGGGCTGACAGGTAAAGGCGCGGAGGGGACAGGCGGACTGCGGGAGATGGGGCCAGCCACGCTCCGCGCGTCTCTCCGCGCTCCCGGCGCAGGACTTTCTTTCCGGGGAAGCTGGAGTTTTCCGCTCTCCCCTTAGCAGAACTCCAAGTGCTATTAAAGAGCCATAAGCAGAATGGCTCGCTAAGTGCCTGGCAGGTCCGGTCATTTGGTCGTTATTAGATCTCTAAAAGAATGACCTGGGTCGTGGCGGGATTTTAAAAACACATTACCAGAAAGTAGACTGGACTAAACCACATTGCAACCCGGCCTGAGCAGGATTGGGCAGGGACAGGCATTGCCCCACGGCTGTGGTTGTGGTGCACGCCGCTTTTGTGCATGGTGTGCATGGTTTTGGCAACCGGTTTGAGATTAGCCCCGTGCTGGGAAGTTTAGGTAGGAAAAAGTTTTTTAGCACAGCGCTGGAACGGAACACTTAGACGTGCTTCTAGAATTGTGCAAGACTTGTGTTTTCGTTCCAGAAATTGTATTTCCACAGAGCTGCCTGTTTTGTGGTCAAGCAGATCCTTTTTGACATGAACCGTGTTCGATCCCGTTCAGTTTCTGCGTGGATGGTGTTAGAACGAACGGCTGTTGCCATACAGTACTGAAGTAGAGGGTTAGAAGCGTTGGCCCTTCTGTCATCCTGTAGGACACATGGTTTTTCCACTGCAGATTGGCCTGGCAGAGATTTGTCAGTGCCTTCTAGGAATTACACTTAAGGCTGTACAGAGAAAGACCGGATACTTTCCAGACCAAGAAAGAGAGGGCTGCCTTGTAATGTTACCTGTGTATGAGGGTTTATTTAGGTATGTAGAAACTGACAAGGATGGAGACCAGTTAGTGCACGACCTTGAGAACAGAGCCGAAATCAAAGAGTCTCAGATGAAATTTGGTTTTGCTGTCTGTATTTATGGCAGTGACTTCTATCTTTGTCATAAAGGGGTGTTAACGCTGCACCAGGTTAGGTGGGTTATTTGTGAACATTCTTTAAGTGTCCTTGTAGGTTGATGATTCTCAAATATGTACAGAAGGCTATTTTGAAAGTTAAATGATTGGAGAGGAATTGGGGGGCGGTTTCTCATGATCTGCTGAGACTGTTGTAATACTTCATTCAGCACATAGCTGTCTCTGAGGTACCAGGCCCACTAAAAGACTGGAGGGAAAACAGGATTACAGATTACTCAGGTAACCATGTAGACATGAGTTCAGGATAGGTGGATGAATATTTGTAGGTATAAGGTTACCCTGGGAGTTTAGGTCACTGTCACCAGGCCCTGGGTTTCAATTTGACTTGGCCCATCTGTTTTACCTGTTTTGCCCTAGCACCTTGTTTGGCTTTTGTATAAAATCATTGTTTTGCCACTTCAGTGTGCTTTTCAATAATTCCCAAGTGCAGTGAAGCTAACTGTCCCGTAAAAGTCAGGTGCTATACTGGGGGTGGGGAGAAAACAAAGTCTTAAAGGAGACAGGTCAGGTTTTATGTGTGTGTTAGGTATCCCTGTGAAAACACTGAAGAAAGTCCTTCCCCACTAAATGGACTGGAGGGAAAACAAAACAAACTCCGGCGGTCGAGAGGTTGCTTTACTGTGCTTTCCGGCTGACCGGCTCCCAGAGAAAACAGTGAGCTTATGATGCTCCATTCTCCTTGTCTTCCAGGTGACTTGTTTGCTCATGCGCAATCTTGGTGTGGTGTCTGTTTAAAATCCTGTTTCTGAAAAAGTAAAGGATTGATTTCTTTGATTGGGTCTGGCATCTTATTAATTGATTCCTAATTTCCTATTTTTCCCTTCCAGGAGGGGCGGGGGGATGTTTCTTTCATTCCTAGTTGGGCTGCAGGCTTTGCAGAGTGGACTAGAGTGAGTGCCCTATTCACGCCCCTGTCAGGAGTAATGTGTGCCCTCCCTCCATCCTTTCTTCTCTTTAAACAGTGCTGTGGATTTTTGTTGTTATGTCGGAAAGAAAAGCTCTACGTGGAGGTGTTACCCATTGTCCTTTATTTGGCTGCTATCACTTAACTTATTTTATTTGGGGGAGACTCTAAAGGAAGGCAAAAGGAAGTATGTGTGTGCATCTTCAAGTCTGTGTGTGTGAGTGTCTGTGCATGCTATTTTTAACAACTTCTGATAGCATTGAAATGGTAAGAGAGATGAAGGAAGCTCTCTGATCTTAGAAGTTGCATTTAATTTCTTGAATGTTCTTATGACAGCTAAGATGAAGGCTCTGTCTTAATATTTAAGATGGAGTTTTTATTAATCTTGGTTCAGGGAAAGAGGGATACCTTGCAAATCCTAAATAATTACATGTTACACCGGGTACTGTACCTGGCTTGGTGCCTGGCATGGAGTTAGAGCCTGGGATTACATGTTGATGAATGGATGTGAGGCGGGAGAGGTAATTCTCTTCTTTTCTGGCTTCTAAACTCAGACAAGATAGTATCTGTTTGGATTAGGTATTTTGATTTTTGGAATGCAGGATGTATCTTTTACACTTAAGGTAATCAAGATAGAATTTGTTTAACAATTTAAACATAAAAGTCTTATCTTTTCTAGATAATGCGGGTGTCTTTGGAGGAGGTAAATATCTCTCTCTCTCTCTTTCTCTCTCTCTTTTTTTTTGGTTTTTTTGAGACAGGGTTTCTCTGTATAGCCCTGGCTATCCTGAAACTCACTTTGTAGACCAGGCTGGCCTCGAACTCAGAAATCCACCTGCCTCTGCCTCTCGAGTGCTGGGATTAAAGGCGTGCGCCATCACACCCGACCTAGGGGTCATATCTCTTGAGCAAGTTTATAAGTCATGTTCTAAACCAGGCAGATATATGGTTCAGGATTTAGCCATCACCAAAAGACAGCATACCCTTCTCCCTTTGATGGATTAAGGCAATGTTCAGAGCTTTATAAAGAGAAAGAATAGGATATAACTATAATGAGGAAATGACACCAATACAAGTTCTCTAGAGTCACAAACCGTATGGGATGAATCTCTGCAGAAAAAGCTATTTATTGGAATGGCTTACAGACTGCAGTCCAACAAAGGCCAGATGTGAATGGAAAGTCCAAGAATCTAGTACTTGCTCAGTCCCACAGGATGGATGTCTTAGCTGGTCTGAATATGCTGGAACCCTGAAGTAGTAGGCTCCAGTGTCAGAGAAGGAATGGAAATGCTAGCAAGGTGGGGCAAGGTGGGGCAAGGTGGCAAAGGACAAAACCTTTCTTCTTCCATGTCCTTCTATAGACTTCCGGCAGAAGGTATGGCCCAGATTAAAGGTGTGTCTTTAGAGTTGGATTAAAGGGATGTGTCATTCTACCTCTAGATTTGGATTAAAGGTGTGTATCTTCTTACCTCAAAGGTCTAGGCTAGAAGTGGATTCACTCACATACTTTAAACCCAAGAGAAAATCTCTCGCAGGTGTGTCCTCTGTTTCTGGATTGTAGTTCATTCCAGATATAGTCAAGTAGACAGCTAAGACTATCCTTCCCAGATCCGTCATAATTTTCTATCTGGAGACCAGACAGGGTCAGCTTCTGCATTCCTTTTAGTTCAGAATGCTTTTGCCTTGTGTGTGAATCTGTGTAGATTTCACCAATTCCTCTTTGTACCACTAACACAACAATAATAAAGTTCATTATTTTCCATATGTTACCAGTGATGATTAAAAGAGATAGTGGGAGTAAACTTACTTATAAACATTATATTGGTTTTCTTTCTTTCTTTCTTTCTTCTTGTTTTTTCTTTTTTTTCCCAATATTTTTTATTAGATATTTTCTTAACTTACATTTCAAATGCTAACCTGAAAGTTCCCTCCCCATGCCCTGCTCCCCTGCCCACCCACTCCCACTTCTTGGCCTGGCGTTCCCCTGTATTGGGGTATATAAAGATTGCAATACCAAGGGGCCTCTCCTCCCAATGATGGCCGACTAGGCCATCTTCTGCTACATGTGGAGCTAGAGACATGAGTTCTGAGGGTTCTGGTTAGTTCATATTGTTCCTCTTCTAGGGTTGCAGACCCCTTCAGCTCCTGGGGTTCTATCTCTAGCTTCTCCATTGTGGGCCCTGTGTTCCATCATATAGATGACTGTGAGCATCTACTTCTGTACTACGAGACAGCTTTATCAGGGTCCCTTAAGTAGACACTTGCTGTCCTATGCAATAGTGTCTGAGTTTAGTGACTGATTATGGGATGTATCCCCCTCTGGTGGGGTAGTCTCTGTATGGTCCATCCTTTCATTTTAGCTCTAAACTTTGTCTCTGTAACTCCTTTCATGGGTATTTTGTTTCCTATTTAAAGGAGGAATGAAGTATCCACTCGCTGGTCTTCCTTCTGATTTTCTTGTGTTTTGCAAATTGTATCTTGGGTATTCTAAGTTTCTGGGCTAATGTTTTTTCTTTTTCAAGACACAGTTTCTCTGTCTAGCCCTTGCTGTCCTAGAAATCACTTTGTAGACCATGTTGGCCTGGAACCCAGAGATCTGCCCCTCTGCCTCCTGAGTGCTGAGGTTAAAGGCATGTGCCTTCTCCTCCAGATGTATACATTGGTTCTCAAATAAATATGTTAACACATCATGATTATGTTGCTGATACTGTATTTCCTCTGGAATCACTGTTATTTAATGTTAAGGATTGAGTTACATTTTAAAATAGCCCTAATATGTTAAAGAGTTGGGAGGCCATTCAGCAAGCAAGGAGTGGTTAGAATTTTGAGGATCCTTTATTACCTCTGAAGAGTAAAACTACATTTTCACTGTTATTTTCTTTAAAGGTTTATTTATATTACATGTAGGAATGCTTGCCTGCATGTATGTCTGTGTACCACATGTGTACAGCATCTACAGAGACCAGAAGAGGGCATCAGATCCCCTGGCTCTTGAGTGACAGTTGGGATCTGCCAGGTGTATGCTTTGAATGGAACCCAGGCCTTCTGCAAGATCCATCTCTCCAGCCTTCTGGTATATTATTTAGTCCATTCAACAAATACTTATGCAACCCTACTTGTACATGTTCCAGGAAGTCATGGAGAATGGACTACAGTGCTCTCCTTGGTTGCAGGATTGCAAGGGAAATGACTCTTGGGGAACATGTGGAAGGACAGGTTGAAGATAGCCTATGGGGAGAAGGCAGGTTCTGACATGCTCTGTTGCTTTCTAGAGCAGTTTCTCTATGGCATGTGTTTCTTTGTTTGATTACACAATGAAATGTGTCGCAAATGTGTCAAGTGTTTGATTGGTCTTAGATGCTGTCTGTTGTCCTTTGCATTTCTCTCTTATGCTTGGGAATTAGTAAGGTCAACGTCCTAAGCTTCTTTGTAGTCACTGATGAACTTGGCCTGCTTTCTTGATCTCAGGTTATCTCTGCCTAAGGAGGGGTGTGTGTGTATATGTGTGTGTGTGTCCCCCAAGTTTACATAGCTAGCAAGTGAGTGAGCTGACCTTGTGGCCCTAGGGCTTCCTCTTCACTGTCTCCATGCCCAAGCCATTCTCTCTAGTACAGGGCAGGGATGCAGGCTCTTGGCGTTAAGAGCTGATGCAATACAGTTGGATATTTACATGTTTCATGTAAAAACAAGTGCTCTGTAGAGAAGGCTAGCTGGAAGATGTGTGCTCAGCCTTCTGTCTCACAACGCCTCTGGTCACTGAGGTGATGATCTTCAGACTCTGAAGTTTCATCAGCAGACACAGATGCGTTTCTAAGTGTCATTACTGTCCCCTTCAGGGCCATTTCTGTTTTCTACTGCTCTGGGTCCTCTTGATCCTGTTATGGGCACTCAGGATCTACTTGTTAAGTCTGTTGTCTGCCTTTATCCAGTACAGCATAGGAAATGAGGCTAACTAGTAGACACTAAGGCCACAAGCAGGCTATGGCTTCAGCAGAGGACATTAACTATAAGGGGTTTGTGGTGACAGCGAAGAGAGGGAAAGATTGCTATTTTTTTAGTGAGTATATGAAAACCTCCCCTGATAACTTTTCGTAAATTGAGTAGTGATGAAGTATTGAGTAGCTTTTCATTACTTAAGGATGTACTGGAGTCACATTTTATTTTTATAAATTTGGTTTTTGGCTCATATTTCTGCCAAAGGTCAGGTGCCGCTTTCGTTGCTGGCCTTCTTATTGGCAAAGTTCTGTTACGCTGCAGGGGTTTACCTGGAGAGATAGGGGATGCTCATGACTGTGTTTATATAGTCTTCCTCCTTTTTATATAATAGTCCTTCTTTTTATAAAATCACTAGGATTTAATCACGGGGTCTCTACCCCAGTCATGTCCTCCGAGCTCCAGCTACAGACACCAAAGTTGGATTCAGTTTTCAACCTTTTAGTATCATTGACTTGCATCTTTGTACCAGTTGGAGGTAGAGGCAGGGACCAGCTGTTGTGGGGCCCCGGCAGCTGCTTTTTAGTTATTCTGTGGTGTCTCCCCAAATGCTTCAGGAGTCAAAGAAGATCTGGTAGATCTCCATCATGATTTTGAAATTCTTGATCTTGAGCAAGGTGTTTTGCGTCTTCATTTTGTATTGATCCCTCAATGTATAAGCTGATCCTGACTTGTCCTGTTGAAATAGAGACACTCTTAGAACCTGAGCTGTAGCCTTCATCCAAGCTGGTTCCCCCAACATCTTACTTCCTTCTCTAGCACTTGCATTCTAGCCTGGTACCTGGTAAAGTGGAGGCTGTGCACGGAGTATAGTGTGGGAGTTTTACGTGCGTCGTCTAATTCAACCATGTTCCAGTCCTGTTCATCAGCTACTGCTTATAACAGATTATAACAGAAAAGAGGAGACTTGGGGCTCTAAAAGGTTGAGCATTTGCTGGGATAATGCAGCCGGCAGAGAGGGTCAGGGCTGGCATTTAAGTCTAGCTTGTTAGACCCCAGGCTCGTGCTTATCAACATGGTTTGATAAAGCTTAGCTGGAATAATAAATAACTGTGAAGGAGGTGCCCAGATACACCGCTGGAAATGGAAGGGTCACTTGTCACTTGATTGCTGCTGTCACTGGGTTTCTTGGGAGGCCCTCTGGGAACTCAGGACTTGTGTGGGTGTGTACCTTGAGGCAAGCACCTGCTCACACCTATTGCCTCCTCCCTTTTCGCATAAACATTAGCTGAGGTTCTTTGACTTGTAGCCCAACACACCTACGTGATCTCCAGTGACTGGCCTGGCCGGCCGCTTGATAGGTTGAATTTGTAGGACCAGCTCCTCTGGTACCGTTTGTAAACTGGTTTGTTGGGAACTGGTCTGGCCACTGGACTCCGTCTCCTTGGGCCCAAGGACTTTTCCTGGTCTTTCAGAGAGGGCTTTCTGTGGGTTCTTTGTCTGATAGGATGGTTGCTGATCTTGCTTCTATGGGGAAGAGCTTGTGAGTGTAGAGATACTTGAGGACCACTGACAGCAGCAGGGACAGCCTTATTGGTTCCAGCCATCCTGGACTGATGTCAGGAGCTAAAAAAGGAAGTCATGGAACCATCTTTTGTCTTTTTGTGTCCGTAGGGCTTTAAATCGGGTGTAAGGTCTTGCATTTTAACTTCAAAAGCTTTGCGCTTTTAAAAATCAAACAAACAAAGAAACAAAGGAACTTCCAGGCCACCACTAACTCTCCCTCCACAGGTTGCCTCTCTGCTGCTGTCCCTAGTGACAACCTCGCAGGAGTTAGTGGGTCTGTTTCCTTGCCTCTCTAGGACAAATGGATGGATGCTTGGATTGTTGAGAGTATTTTGTATGTTAGCCTTAGTGACATACCGCTCTCTTAAAACCTGCTTTTAGCCTTCTCTGATGATACTTCTGAGCTTAAGAAATGTTGCTTAGATCAGTGAGTATTTGATTCATGTCTCTGGTTTTGAAGTTACCTTTTTTTTTTTTTTTTTGGTGATCTGTAGAGATCTTACCTGCCTTTGACAGGTTAAGGGGGGTGCCTGTGTTGGTCCTGAGAGGTTTGTGTGTTTTTAGCATCACATGCAAGTCATCAAAATGGAATTTTGTTATGTTAATGGCAGCTTTTGCAAAAAGTCCCTCAGTTTGTTTTCGAGTCTTGAAGTCACTCTTCTAATTGCGGTCCCACGTGAGCTGAATGTAGGTCAGGACTGAGATGATTTTGATAACATGCTTATTATTAAAGTAAAAGCTCGGAGAAAGACACAGCAGAGCACAGGGTTCCTAGCAATCCAGAGACAGTTGCCATGCATTTTAATTTTAGTATGTTGTCCTACGGTCTGTGTAAAGGCTACTACCCATAAGTCTAATCATCCTGGACTTACAGTGGAAAGACTGTCTCATAACCTGCTGGTTTGCACTTACAAACTCTTCAGTTTTAATAAATTTTCCTCTGCAACATGAAATCTCTGCACTGTACTGGCAATCTGTAATTCACTCACTAGCTACCTTTCCTTAAGATATCATGTAGCCTGGTGGGGTGATGGCAGCCCAGCCCTCTAATCCCAGCCATCGGAAGGCACAGACAGAGGGATCTGTGTGAGTTCAAGGACAGCCTGGGTTAAAGGGCAAGTTCTAGGACAGTCAGGGCAACCCAGAGAAACCTTGTCTCAAAAAAAAAAAAAGCAAACAAACAAGACATTGCGCATTTCCTCTAGTTTTGGCTAATGTCAGGAACACTGCCGGTGACATTCTATGTATTCTGGTTTCACTTTCATCACTGTGATAGATAGAACAGGATGACCAAAAGCAGCTTAGGGGAGAATGGGTTTATTTCAGCTTAGAGTTCCAGGCTGTAGTGTATCGTTGAGAAAGGCAGGGCAGGAACCCAGACAGCGAGCTATGGCACATCCATAGTCAGTAGCAGTGAGAAATGAGTGTGCCCACGCTGCCTGCTGCTTCCTTTCAGCTAGATTTTTTCACTCTTAACACAGGTCAGGGCACCACCCACTGAATGGTGCTGCCCACAGTGGGCTAGGTTTTTCTACATCAATTAATAATCTAGATGATCCCTGTAGACATACCGCAACTCAAGCTGATCTAGGTAATTCCTCCATTAAGATTCTCTTTCCAGATGATTTCAGCTTGGGTCCAGCTGACAGTTTAACCAGCACCACATGTACACACTAGATAGGGGTTTTCCCAGAATGAATTATAAATAGTAGTTGCATGATACTGTAGTGTGGTGGTTTGAATGTGCTTGGCCCAGGGAGTGGTACTATTTGGAGGTGTGGCCTTGTTGGAGTAGGTATGGCCTTGTTGGAGGAAGTGTGTCATTGTGGGTATGGGCTTTAAGACCCTCATCCTAGCTGCCTGGAAGCCAGTCTTCTGTTTGCCTTTGGAATAAGATGTAGAACTCCCAGCTCCTCCTGTGCCATGCCTGCCTGGGTGCTGTTATGCCCCAGCCTTGATGATAATGGGCAGAACCTCTGAACCTGTAAGGTAGCCCTAATTAAATGTCCTTTATAAGAGTGCCCTGGTCATGGTGTCTGTTCACAGCAGAATAACCCTAATTAATACATATAGTGAATCTTAACTACTGAAGGGGGGCTCCAGTGTCAAAGAGATTTGGGAAACTGTCAGAGCTAAACAGTTCCTTTACTGTACAGCCAACAAACGTGCTAATGTGCACGGTGATTCTCTAAAGGGAAACTGTTAGAGACAGTGTTCTTACTCCTTTGAGGGTAATTTTGCTTTAGCATCAGATCCGAAAAATAGAATTTTTGGCTCAAATGTTACCTACATATGAAGGTTCTTGATATTGATTAAGTAATTTAATATTTGTAATGTTCTTAGAATTGTTCCTGAATGCAACCAGCCACTTCTTGTTATGATAAAGTATTGAAGTGAAGTTGGTGGTAGTGATGCTAATTACTCTTGATGGAAAATTACTGTGTGCCCGATTCTGTGGGAAATGCTAAATGGCTGTCCGTCCTTTCAACTACCCTGTGAGAGTTGTGACAGCTGTTACTTCTTTCTCTATCTTTCTTTGTCTGTTTTGTCTGTCTGTCTGTCTGTCTGTCTGTCTGTCTGTCTGTCTCTCCTGCCTGTGTGGAGACTAAAGCCCAAGAAGATTGAATAGTCAGGACTGTCTTAGTTGCTGCATTTTGAGTATGTGGCTTTTGTTAGACAAGTTTGAAGTCTGACTCAGATGTTTCATCTGTGATCTTTGTAGTATGAAGTATTTCTCAAATTTCAATCTGTGCCAAGAAAGAGGGATACCATAAAATAGTCATTAATTTACATATTGTAAGAAATTATATTTCTAGAGTTTTATGGTTATTAGATTACCTTTCTTATTTGAAATGATACCGATTGCTGCTATTTCCTAAAATGTTATTATCAGGCAGAATTAAAAGATGATAGCCAAATACTTCAGTTTATGTGTATATATTTAGAATGTACTTATATCTAAAACCCCAAATATTTGAGGCCAGATTTAATACAAGTCACCCCAGACCACCAATTTCTCGTTTGCAAAACTTGGATAATTAGAGTATTTGTGATAGTTTGCACAAGTAAAAACATAGTCAATATATTTGAAAGTAGGTTTATACCTTATTCCTTTCTTTTTTTTTTGTTATTTTATGTACTTCCGAAAATAATGATCTTTACTTCCATTCTAATTCGATGATTTATATACTCTAAATTGTCTCTACATACTGTATCATTCATTTGCTCAATTCACGTTTGTTTATAAGCCCTTTATTTTCTGGTGCTCTTGGGCACAAGGGATATACAAGTGTGTAAAAGACATTGGCTTCTCTTCAAGTTGCTCAAGAACTCCTGTGCAGTAAGAACACAGCAGTTGCCTTTTGGGTTGCATAGTCTACTTATAGGAAAGTAAAGGTGCAGACGGAGAACAGAAAAAGAGAACTCAGCCTAGACATGGAGACCAGGACTGCTTCCCAGGGGGAATTCTTTTTAATTTGCAACATTGAAATGTAAGTTTGGTCCAGTGACAGGCATTGCCAGGGCCAGGCAGGGGACAACTGTGCAGAGACTTGAAGAGCCCTGTATGACTGGGGCAGATTTTGGAGCAATGACTCCACCCAAAGCTGCAGAACCCAGCTAGTTATACTGTGGAAAGCTTTAGAGATTGCCTGGAGTGACATGGTCAGACCTGGCTGTCAAAGATGCAGAGAGGAGAGCAGGCTGCGAAGCATCTCAGTAGGGAGATGCTCTCCTGATCCAGGATGAGATGGTAGATTTCACAGTCAGGTGGGGGCAGAGGATTACATGGGCCATTTCAATACATAAGAATTGTTTAAGAGCCGGTGGTGGCACACACCTTTAATCCCAGCACTTGGGAGGCAGAGGCAGGCCGATTTCTGAGTTCTGAGGCTAGCCTGGTCTACAAAAGTGAGTTTCAGGACAGCCAGGGCTATACAGAGAAACCCTGTCTTGAAAAAAAAAAGAAAAAAAAAAGGATTGTATAAGAATAGTGGAAACTTTGTAATTGAATGTAGAACATGAGCAGAGACCTCCAAGGTAAAATCTTGAATTTGGGGTTTTGGTTATCTATTACATAAAAACAATTGACCTTGGAACACAATAACTGTTTTGCTCACGAGTCTGTTGGTTGACTAGGTTCAAAGGAGGAGTGAATCTTGCTCAGAATTCCTCATGAAGGTATATAGTCAAACGGTAGCTGGGTTTATGTTAAAGAATTTTCGTACACACATTTGGCATCTGGGAATGCTGTGGTGACTGGGTGGGGCATCTCTCTCTGTGTGGTCTTTCTATGTGGTTGCCCCTGGGTAGCCTGAATGATTTGGAACTTGAAGGCTTGCAGAGCTGATGTACCAAGAGCATCTGGCAGATTCCACCTAGCCGTTTCTCATCTATCTTCAGTAACCACGTAGCATCCTTTCTGCTGTTCTTGACACTCACAAGGGCGTACTGGGGTTTAAAGGCCAGGGGCAGCTCTCTTGATGGGAGGACAGTTAAGAATTTGTGGGTATGCTTGAAAACGGTGGCAAGCATTGAGGTGACTAGTGGGGCCACGTCTGGCCACAAAGAGACAGGGAAGAACAGGTTGGGAGGTAAAGTGAAATCGGCTTCAGAGTAATTGGGTTTGAGGTTCTTGTGTAAAATCCAAACTAAGTTTTAAGTAGTTAGAGGGAAGCTCAGGAGGTGACCAGTCGATGAGGTTAAGAGTAACACATAAAGGGTCCCGGAAGAAGGCTTAGATGATAGAATGCCAAGTATGACGGTGTGAGGAGCTGAGTCTGGGTCCTGAGCACCCAGGTAAAAAGCTGGGTGCTACAGCATGCATCTTAATCCCGGCACAGGGAAGACAGACAGGAGGATCCCCAGGGCTTGCTGGCCAGCCAGCCTAGCCAAATCCGTGAACCTCCAGGTTCGGTGAGAGACCTTGCCTCAAAAACTAAGTTGGAGAGCAATTGGGGAATTCATTCAACATTGACCTCTGACCGCTACATGGATCCACAGACACACAGACACACACACACACACACACACACACACACACACACATACACATTCGCACTGAATGCTGAATGCTTGTCACTGTACACAGTGCTGTAGTATGCTGTCAACCCTGGGAAGGACAGTACCTGCCCTGTCATTTCATATTATTTATTGTTATCACTGTAGGGTTTAGGAAGCTGAGGTGTAGAGAAATGGAGTATCAGAGTTAAGATGTCATAGAGGCAGGATTTGAACCTAGGACTGGCCAATCTCCAAGCTTATGTGTCCCACTGCTTATAATATGAGGCTTTTTGGTGCTGTTCCTAGGGCTGACTGCCTTAGGTAATACACCTTTAAGACAACACACAAACCCCTGTTCAACTTGCTGGGGGGGTCTCTATTATGAAAACAGTGGGCTAGCCATTGCCCTCCATTGGGTCTCTTATCCCTAGTACAAATTACATTGTGTCTCAGTGAAGGCACAGGCTGCAGGCTTCTCGATATCATTGGAATCTGATACAGGCACACAGGATAAGGAGAGGCTGCCTAAGTAGAGGCTAAGGGCACTGATTATGGAGTCATGCTAAATACATTAACATTCTAGTTGTTCCTCAACTGCTAAGTAGCCTTTGTGCCTTAGTTTACTTCTGTGCAAAGTGGGTATAACAAGACCCACTTTATAGAGGGGTATGTACACATATGTTGTGTGATGCTTCTGTCTGCAGTCAGCTCTATGTGTGGTGGTAAGCACTGTATCTCTTGGTGATATTGTAGGTATCTTAGTTTGTGCAAATATATTATTTGATGTTTGCGCAATGAAAGAGTCACACAGTGTTGTGTTTTCTCCGAGTGTATTGCTAGGGCTAATGTTCAACTCTTCTTGTATGTATATCTATGTGTGTGTGTGATTTAAAAGAATGTGACACAGTTAAGTGCTATACAAGTGTTTTCTATGATTGTATTGGGACTTAATATCAAACAAGGACATATGTGACTGTCATCACCCGAGGGTTGTACTTCAGTTTTGTTCGCTCCTCCATGCCAGGCTTTCAACACTCTTCTTGCTTCCTTCACCGACTAAGCATGGAGCAGAGGAACTGGGTTAAAGATACTGGAGGCATTCGTTGGTGTTTTAAGTGGCAGCTATTTCTAATTCACAGGGGTGAAAGGTCCTGGCTTGGCATACGGTGGCCCACATCTGTCCTCAGGCCAGTTCTCCTTAGAGCTATTATGTGAGTGTAGGCTAATGTGCTGGCTTATTTCAACCCAGTTGGGCCACTTCCTTTGGAATTACTCACATGCTTGGGACTCTCAGTACCTCTGTGGTGGGACTCTATAAACAGTTTGAAACTCAGCCTTTGCTTTTGGGAACTTCAATCCCTCACATGAGATTTATCTGGCTATTCCTTTATCCTGTCTTTTGTTCGGAAGGTTTCCTGAGAGGCTGCTTGTAATAGACTAAAGGACACGGCTGATTTACGGCACAGTGCTGGTGTCCTTCATGTTGAATGCTTCCTGAGTGTGACAACTTCTTTTTCTAAATCACCCTGCTAGATGTAGCAAACCTTTGGTGATTATTGGACTATGTTCCCTTTGTTTCATTTTGGTTAGAAATACTGTTTCTCTAGATTGTGCATGAGTCTTATGAGTCTTATTTCCTCCCTGTGACCCACCCATCCCCATTATTGGCTTTTTAAGATGTGTTTTTGTTTTGCTAAATGACATGTTAATCATTTAGTTGCTTGAAATGAAACATTGTAACTTGAGGTATTTTGTGACTGGATCACCTAAGCAGGAACATTGGTTTTTGCTGGGTTTCCTGCATTTCTGCCTATTTCAGGGCCTCTGGTTTCCTGGCCTTGGGCTAGCAGTAGGTTGGCCTTTTTAGCCAGAAGGGCAGACTCTGTGAATGTGTAGGATGGGTTGCTAGATAGTGACAGTTCCTTTTCTCCCAGATACACCTATTTGGGAATAATGCTTAATTATATAGGTCATCTTTGGAAATATTCATAGGCAAATATTTTCCGTGTTTACTATCCTATCAATAATTGTGTGAGCTGAATATTTTCTTTTAAATAGTTTCAATTAGTAAAAAAGTTAAAGTAAAACTTAATGAAAAGTTAGAATTAGTAAAAATTGTTTCAGTTCCATGTCATGTACAGGTCTTCATTATTCTGTGGGGTCTGAAGATAAGAACTTAGGGGAAGTTTAATACTGTGTCTTTAAAAAAACAAAACAAAAACAAAGAAGCCAGGCAGGGGTGGCGCACGCCTTTGATCCCAGCACTTGGGAGGCAGAGGCAGGCAGATTTCTGAGTTTGAGGCCAGCATGATCTACAGAGCGAGTTCTAGGACAGCCAGGATTACACAGAGAAACCCTGTCCTGAAAAACAAAAACAAAACAAACAAAACAAACAGACAAACAAACAAACACCACCACCACCACCAACCCCCCCAAACCAAGAAACCATACCAAACCAAACCCCAAAAAACAAAGACTAGGTCTTCAGTTGCTGATTCTAAAGAGTTTGCTCAGCTTCTTTAATTGAAGAAGATACCAGCATAATGTCTTAAACATGACTTAAAATTTTGAAGTTATAAAGAATTATACAAGATGGGGTACACCTTTTAACTCTCTATAAAGGGCATCTTGATGAAATCAACATAAACCAGTCGGATTCTGAAGAGTGATGAGGAGTCAAGAGGCTGTAATGAGGACCGGGGAGACGGGGAGCCGGCTCAGCCAGTCACGTGCTTGCTGGGCAAGCGTGAGGACCCAAGTTCGATCCCCAGAACCCACAAAGAAAAGCCACGGGTGGTGCTATGAGCTTGTATCCTCAGAGACAGGAAGGTGCAGACAGATGGATCCCTGGGGCTGCTTACCAGCCTGGCTAGCCTAATTGGCTAGACTAGTTTCAAATGAGAGACTGGGGGGGATGGATGGTGTGGGGTGGAGGGTGGGGGGAAGGCAGAGACAGACAGACAATCTGTCTCAGAAACAACCAAGGTGATGGCTCCTAAGCAGTGACACCTGACGTTGGCCTCTGATCTCCACATGTGAGTTACACATGGGCATAGGCACATGCACAACCACCTGCCTGCACAAACACGCATGCGCACACAAGAGCGTATTGGGATCACCGATTTGATTCTTTCCCCATTTGTTTTAAACTTTTCTTTGTTGTTGTTGTTGCTGCTGCTGCTTACATCCAGACTGCCTAGGGTATCGTGACAGGGGAAAAGATGATTTGTCCTAGTGCAGTGATATGGAAACAATGGAGTAGCCCTGTGTGAATGTCCTCCTGAAAGGGGGTGTGGGAAAGGAGATAAAAATTAACAAGGCTTTCTGTTTTGTTAAGCTTCGTTTTAATCTTTGTTGATTTGTCTGAAGTGAAACATAGTAACTTCAGGTAGTTCATCTGAAGCCCAGTGTTCTGTGTTGAAATACCTGAGGAGACCTGCTAGTTCTTAAAATATTCTGTGAGGAAGAGGACATCCCATCAGTTTGGGGAGAAGAAAAACCCTAAACTCCTCTGTAACCCCTTGTCTTTCCTTTGTGTCTGACTTCTCTTTCAACAAATACATGTTAGAGAGCTTACTGTTTGGTCAGGCACTCGCTAATACAGGGAAGGCTCTTTTAGCTAAGACTGGCGCTTGTTCCATTGAATGTCTTATACTTCTTTGCGATGGAGAAATCCCAGATTATAGGGTACAACCTTTCGAAAGGGGGTCAGCTGGTAACTGGGTAGGCTTTAGGAGTCAGTCATTCTGTCTCAGCTTTTCAGTTCCATTATTGTAGTTACAAAAGCAGCCAAGGATATTAAACATGTTTACTACATTAATAGACAGAGGACAAAATTTGATCTGTAGAATGTAGTTTCCCAGGCACTGGGCAGATAGAAGAAGAGAAGCCACATTGCACCTATTTCTCATTGGATTGAGTTTTTGTGTCTGTACTTTGAGAGCACACATATGCGCACGCACACACATGTATGTATGCATGTATGTATGTGTATATATATATATATATATATATATATATATATATATATATATATATATATATATATATATATATGTATATGTGTATTACATATACATACATATGAGGTCACTTAGTTGATCAGTGGTTATAGTGATTTGAAGAATACAAACAGGCCCTCTCTGATTCCGGAACCATACCTTTAAGGTGAGGGCCAGAATGAAAGGGAGGCCAAGGGCCAGGAAGAACCTGTCTTCTGGTCTGTGGTTTGCTCAGTTGCCTAGAGTAGGAGCTGGCCACCTGGCCGAGCCATCACGGGAGGGCTTCAGATGTAAGGCTCCCGATGGACTCAGCCATTTACTCTTTAGCATGCCGTGTTTACAAGCAGTGTGACGTAGGCAAGGACTTCTAATGTTTCTTTTCAGCAGTGGACTTCTTTCTTCCACCCATCTCGGTATAGAATTATAAAACAAGCTCTTTTATCATATAGCTGTTAGTAATTGCTATTTTCTTTCTATTACTGAGAACAGGCTGTTTTAGATTAGCACAGAAACTGAACTAGGTTGTAAAGACCAGGTCTGGAAATGCAGCTCACTGATTCTGTTATTACCCAGCATTCGTGAGTTCAATACCCAGTGCTGGAAACAAACAAACAAACAAACAAACAAAACCAAAACCACACAAGGCTCAGTGTTGGAGCGCTTGCCACATGGTAAGCTGTGGAGACTTGATACCTGAAGGTTCATAGTCTACGTGATTCGGTTCAGCGGTTTGTTCTTTTAGTTTTGGTGTGGTACTAAGGGAAAAGAAAAGAAGATTCCAACAGCAGTGTAGTTGCAGATTCGATAGATTTCGAAGTAGCCCCCTGTGCCATCTCAAGTTAATCTCTCGTCATGGGGCAGAAGGCAGGATTCACCATGAGGCATGCACCCTCCTACCCCTGCCCCTGCCTCTGACAGCACAAACTAATGTGTGGGTGGCTCCCAGTGCCTTGAAGTTTGAAACACAGAGCATTTGGATGTGGGCTTGCCTTTATTCCAGTCTCTACTGAATTCAACCTTCATTTAAGAAACCTTTCTCATGTATCACCCTGCCCTCTGCATTGAGGGGACAGAGTTTGAAGCTTCAGGTGTGTCCTCTCATTCAGGCCTCAGCTTAGTAGCTCTCAGCGATCTTCAAGCTGTTCTCACCGAGGACGGGATGAGTGTTGAAGCACCCAGCATGTGCTAGATGCTAGCACCTTACTAAAAGCCATTCTTCCTCACTGTCATGGCTTGCCAGGTAAGCCATGTTGACTTGTTGACTGAATGTTGTGTGCTTCTGTTTGACCTTGGCAGGTCTGGTGATTAGGTGTTCTTTTTCACTTTAAAGGGAAGGAATTCTGCCTCTGAAATACTTGTTGTTCATGTGAAAGGAGGGCCAGGTAGGCCTGGCCCACTGTAAAAGGGGCTGCTTGCCCCCTCCTCCCTCTCTTGCCCCCTTGCTGCCCCTCTCCTCCACCCCCCACACGTGGTCATAGCTGGCCTCCACTTCTCTTCTCTCCCTTGCTCTGCCTTTCTCTGCCTCTTCTACTCTCTTAACTCCCCTCCCCATGCCCTAAATAAACTCTGTTCTATACTATGCCCTCGTGTGGCTGGTCTCTCAGGGGGAAGGGATGCCTTGGCATGGGCCTGCCAAGACATACCCTTCCCCCACACCCCGCCAGAACACATTCTTCTATTTCTTTATCTTTTTATGATCACAACAGTTGGGGTGGGGGTGGGGTGGGGGGGGTGGGGTGGGAAAAGTTGTGATTCCATCTTCTGACCTGAGAATGACTGGGGTTGGTGACAGGTGGAAGGCAGTTTCAGAAGTTTACGAACGTGTGTCTTCAGAAATGCAGGCAATAGCTTCGCAGCCTTTTGTTATTAGACCATCAGTCTGTGGCCCTTTGAGGAAACCTGCATGTCAGTAAAGGTCAATCGAGATGCACATTTTGAAGACACAAGGATCCAGACAGCAAAGAAGTGAGGGGGAGAGATTGCCTCCACTGGACAGCCAGATCTTAGGGGTGAGCTGAGCATAAATTTGGTAAGACTGAGGAAGAAGTGGAGAGGGAAATAGGCTGAATACCAAAGGCAAAAACCCCCAAGGAAGTCCTAGGAAGTAGAGAGGGAAGTAGGCTGAATGCCCAGGGCAAAAGCAAGCAAGTCTTACAACCCAGGCCGGGCACTTAACGGTGGAAGTCTGGGACTTAACAGGCGCCTCAAGCGATGCTCTGACTCTTCTGATTGGGGGAATGCTTGTCTTCAGCAAGTGACGAGGCTGTTCACACGCATTGTGGAAGCTGTGGTGTCACATATTGAAGAGGGGTCCAGAGAACTGGTTCTGTGGAACCAGGCGCAGTCGGCGAGCTTGGTGACAGCTTGCTGCTGAGGACGGTGTGACGCACGGGCTTGAGTTCTGGTCTTTAGTAGGAGGTGACGGACATGACCTGAGTGTTGGAACCATGTTCTGACTAAGGGAGGAAACTGACATGGACAAAGCCCAGAAGGGAACCAACGCTCTTTGCTGCGCTCCCGGTGTCTCCTTACATCATCATCCCGTTGGATGAGTGGGTTTCATGTGACTTTTCTCTTCAGGTACAAGGACCAGTGATTGACATGAAGATGAGTGACTGTTCCAGGATCTCTCCCACATTTGTGTTACCTAAAACAAACCTTTCCTTTTCTCTTCTCTTCTCTTCTCTTCTCTTCTCTTCTCTTCTCTTCTTTTCTTTTCTTTTCTTTTCTTTTCTAACAATGTCAGAAAAACAAGAGAATCCCAGATTGCTTTATTTATGAGCAAGTGGTAATAACATTTGTGATTCTTGAAGTAGGTGTTTGAGCTTATTGTCTTCCTATGGATGATTTTTTTTTCCCCTGATGGTCCAAGAAAGAAGTAGCAATGTCATAGAAAGGACTTGGCCATTGGACTATTTAGAAGGGTTTAAATATAGACTCGATAATAGCTTTTATTCTCAATGAAAAATTCAACAAAAATCTCTAAATGACAATATCTAAGGTTTTATCAAAACCAAACCAAAAAAAACCTCCCCCAAACAAAAAACAAAACAGAACCACCACCACCAACAACAACAACACAAAACCCCCAACAAACCATTGCTGAAATTGGCGTTAATTATACAAAAGGGAGCTCATGGGAGAAAATGGAGACTAAATGCATATTTTATAGAATTAAGTATCTTTGTCCTCAGGATCCTGAATAGTGCTCAGGAGACACTGGGAGTACAGCAAAGAGTGTTGGTTCCCTTCTGGTATCCTGTGGTCAGTACATAAGAAATTGAAGGCTCCTGATCATGAATGATATAAAACATTAAGTAGCATTAAAGATTAAAACATTGAGTGATGATGAGCCATCTTATATTCTAACTTTTTCAGTCTGTACACAATGCTTTGCCTATCAGGACAGTGCTACAGGTCTGGATAGAGATCAATGATAGTTTCTCACCTGCCTGTCCACTCTCCCATCTACTTCCTTCCTTCCTTTCTCTCTGCATTCTTTTTAACATTCTTAATTAAAATATAACTATATCATTTCCCCCTTCCTTCTCTCCAATCTGTCCCATGTCACCTCTCTCCAACCTCTTCTATACAAAATTGATGGATTCTTTTTCTTTTATTACTATTATACAACAACAACAACACACAGGGACATATATAGCCTTCTGAGTCCATTTACTATTCCTTGTGTAGCTATGATTTCAGGGCTGACCACCTGGAGTGGGATAAGCTTTTATGGGCTCATCCCTGGAAAAGACCGGTTCTCCTCTCTCAGCAGACATTGGTCACCTGTAGTTCTTTATCTGGGGTAGAGCCCTGTGACTTTTCTCCTTCCCGTGTTCTGTTGGAGTTGTCCCCTTTTAGGTCTTGCTTAGGCAACCATGTTGTTGCGGTATCATTGGTGTAGGTTCTCTGTCATTTTGAGGAGACACAGTCTCACAACAGACTTCTTGGTCCTGCGGATCTTAGAACCCACCTCACCCCTATGGTGTTCCCTGAGCCTTAGGCCCAGGAGTTGTAGGGTGGATATATATATATTCACTGGGGCTGACACCCATGATCAGTTGGCCTCTGCATGTTGACCAGTTTTGATTTTCTGAAATGGTCTCTGCTGCCTGGAGGGGTTGGTGAGAGGTAACAGCTACACTTACTGTGATACAAGGCTAAGCTTTAGTGTGCAGTAGGGCATCATGGTGGTGTGGTAAGTGGAGGCGGAAGGTTTTTCCTTCCATTATTTTCATGGTCACCTTTGAAATTTTTTAGGAAAACAATTGTAAGATTAAATAATCACATCAATTTTAAAGCTGACTTTTTTCTTGTTTTTCTCTTTTGTACTCTTTTTAAGTAGACTCCTCTTAACATATTTTAACCCATCTGTGGTTTGTTTTTGACAGCTTGTTCCCCCCACCCCCCAGCTCCACCTCTCCCACGTGTTCCTTGAATGACATAGCAAACAGGATGTGATTGGTTTTGAAATAATAATTCCTTAGTTCTCTTCTGACCAGTTCAGATGCAGATCTGTGAATGGTGACTTGGAGGCTCCTGGGTCACCGTTTGTTTATCTGTCTATTTAGTCTCCAGTTGGAAATAACGTTGTGTGCATCTGTCACTCTGAGCTGTCTTCTCTTCTAGAGATTTACAGTAACAATAGGGTTTTGCAAATGCTCCAAAGTTGGGAAAAGAATATGAAGTATAATCATGTTAAATTTACTAACAGTTCCTACACCATGATTAAAGGATACTTGGCTTCTAAGTGCTCCTTTATACCTACCTCTCACTAATTAGAGGGAGGAGGCCATCTTGAGAATACGATTTTTAGCAGGAGTTTGGAGTCTGGGTGGTGGGCAGCCACTTGGGATGAGGTGGGATGCCCAGGGGTTTGGCAGTTTTATAAGGACTAGAGGTTAGAGAGAGGGAGAGAGGAAGTCATGGTGGTATTCAGGAAAATGTTACTTGAGGTATTTTGAGGGTTTTGTAGTAGTTTTGGCAGCTGCCATAGCAACACTTGAACTTTTGGGGGTTGTAAGAAGGAAGGGATAGAGAGAATAGGTTCTCACGACTGAAGATGAACTATTTCTCTCTAAAAGTCAAAGCCCTTTGAGAGTTTACAGACAAATGTAAATGTTTACAGTCTTGTGGTTTGGGGGGAGATACACTAGTAACTTTTCAGTTGGTGCGATTAAAATGCTCAGACAGAAAGCAAGTTGGGGAAGAAAGGGCTTTACTTTACTTTGGCTTAAAGTTCTAAAGAGATGGGGTTCCTCACGGTGCGGAACACATGGCAGCCGTCAAGGCAGGGTAGCCATAGGAGTAGGCCTCTGTCTGCTTACATCTCTGTCACATACAGGAAGCAGAAAGGGACAGAAAGGAGAGCCATGCTGTAAACCCTGCAAGCCTGACCCTGTGATGAACTTTCTCCAGCAAGGCTCCACCCACCAAATGATTCTATCACTGATGTTACTGGGGATTCAGTGTTCAGCAACACTGGGGGCTGTTTCTCATTCCCACCACACTTGGGGGCAACTACTTTATAAAGGATTTATTTTTCTTTATGTATGGATGGGATGTGATGTGTGTGTGTTGTGAAGGCACTGCAGCTCCTGTCATTGTCATCTTCAGGCTGGCTCATCGTGCGTGCCCGCCATTCTGTGTGTGCCCACTGCAGGTCAGGATTGTCATCAGAGAGTAAAATCTCAGTTACAGAGAACAGAAGTAGGACACAGAGAAAAAGGGGTGCAGGGGGAAGCTGGAGAGGAATTTTCCTATGCGTCTTTCATTTGTATTTCATTTCCAGGATCAGTCACATGACACCTGCTGGCAAGGCAGGCTGCCAAACAGTCTTTTATTTGGGTGGGACACAATTAATATTTTTCACTTGGGGAAAAAAAAAACCCTTTTTCTCTTACAGAGAAAGAGTTATTAAATAACTATTATGTTACAAAGGTGCAGCACTGAATAATTTCCAAAGATAGATGAAAAGAATGGATGTTGGCCAAGTTCATCGGCCTTTTCAGCTTCTGAGACAACCAGTGGCATTACCCCAGGATAATTCAGTCATGCGTTTGCTAAAAATAACTCTTGTAGTATTCCAGTTATGGTAATGAGACCCTAATATTAAGTGATTGCTAGTATTAAATGATCTGCTATTTATTTTCATTATAGAATCAGTGAATGATTGGACTGTTTGGAGTGTTTTTGTTTCATTAATAACTTAATTCAGTGAGTTATCGTCTCGATATGACTTTCTATTCTGCTTATTTAAAAGTCTGTGCAAGTAGCCTTGGGCTTTCAAGTCTTTTTCTAACTTCCTCACACACTGAATTCAGTGTCCTGTGAATATATATTGTCTGAAGAGATGGGAGTCTTTGGTAGCATGAGCTTGGTGTGACTGGTTGGCCTTCAAAACGGATCAGTTTTTAAAGCCATCTTTTTACCACCATGGAAATCCGGGGAATCCTCTACCTGCTGTCTTCTTTGGCACAACAGATAAAACCACCATGCTGAGATTTGTGGCGTCATAAATCTATGGGGAAGCTCTTACTTGACAACTATAAGCCATGAGAGCAATGTTAGACTGTGTAAAGCTAGGGTTATTTTGACTATGTACTAATTTAGTGTGCTAAACATAGCCAGCTAAAGAAAGTCAGGGCACCCAGTGTTCACGTTCACTGTTCACTAGTTGTGAGTGGACATGAGCTTTAGGAACTTAATCTTGATTTGGGACTGAGTCTGTGTGTCCTACATCCAGAACTTTCTTAGTGTCATGAGGTCAGGGACTCAGCCTCTCAAACCTGAGCCTATTCTATGCATCGTGCATGTGGGCGTTTCTCTCTTTGTGCTGGTTTCCTTTCTGCCCATTACAAGGATTGTGGGCATATATGTTGTAATAAAAATTGAACTAAACAAGTGCTAATTAAAATTGCATCTAAGAGGCTCAGGGATGATGGCTCGTTCTGTACAGTGACTGTTGCACAAGTCTGAGGACCCAAGTTCAAGTCTCCAGAACCCGCATTCGAAACCAGGCGTGGTGTTGGGTATCTGCAGTCCCAGTGCTGAGGGAAGAGAGGGTTATGATGGCCTGCTGAGGCAGTCAGTGAGCATCAGGGTCAGGGAGGGGGACCTGGTCTCAAAAAATAAGATGGAGGAATGAGAGATGAGATGAAATGAAATGAGATGGTTCAGTGGTTAGGAGCACCGGCTGGTTTTCCAGAAGATCCAAGTTCAATTCCTAGCACCTGCATACGTGGTGGCTCACAGTTTGTAATTTCAGGTTCAGGGGGTTCCAGCACCCTGTTCTGACCTTCACGGACACCGTGTGTACATGACATACAGACATACATGCATCATCCATCAAATAAAAATGAGTAAGTCTTAAAAAGAAAACAAAACACAACCTCTAGTTCAGGTCAGTGAAAGTTTAAAAAGAAAAAAAAAAGATTGTGAAGACATCTGACACCAACCTTTGGCTTCTTTGTGTACCGTCATGTACATGTTCACTGCACGTGTGCACACACCCACATGGGACATCTGTACATACATCCACTAAAAAAACATATCAAAGACTTAATCGTTGAAATTGCTTATGAAATATGCCTAAAACAAAATGTCATTAAAACACTGTAAGTCATATTCTTTAAATGATATGTTTGCAGCTGAGAATGGAATGTCTGGTTAAAGCTTCATGACAACACGGTATTTCTTGTGTTTTATGATCCTTGTGTGTCTTCTATCATCTAGCCTAGGGAAAAGCAGGTAGATGGAAGAAATTCAACAACTTGCTCACAAAGCAGATGCCAAAATACAGAATATGTTCTTTAAAGAAAATAACAGGGAGGGAAATGGAGACAATTCTTTGGTAAGGACATTTAAAAAAAAATTTATTTACTTAATGTATGTGAGTGAATGCACTGTCCCTGTCTTCAGACACACCAGAAAAGGACATCCGATCCCATTACAGATGGGTGTGAGCCACCATGTGGTTGCTGGGAATTGAACTCAGGACCTCTGGAAGAGCAGACTCAGCCACTGAGCCATCTCTCCAGTCCTGGTAAGGACATTTAAATATAGTCTCCTATTCTCATTTTAGCCACACATAGCATGCCTGAATATGGCCAGATCTCATTTGCTGTTTGTACAAGTGGTGTTTATATGGTAGCAAAGCGTATTTTTCGTAGTGCCAAATGTTATGAAAAAAATTGGTAAGTGACGGACTAAGTGTTGCAGACCACGTGGCGTACTGGGAATTGTCCCCCACTGCCCAATTTTGGAACATACTACAGGCATACATGAGCATCTTCTGTAAGTGATCATACTCTTAGGTCTAAACCCTAGAGAAATGATCTAATTACAGGCCTATGTAGGGAGGGAGTGGTTGGTTGTAGCAGAAATATTCATAGACACAAAGTATCTAAAGTTGATAAATATTTGTCAGTAATAAACTGGATTAAATAAACCATGGATTTTTGTACTAGTAGTTACTTATCTGTTGCTGCAATGAAACATCATGACTAAGGCAGTTTATAAAAGAAAACGTCTAATTTGGGCTCACAATCCCGGAGGGGAGTGTCCATGCCCATCATGGTGGTAGGCGTGGAGGCAGGCGGGCAAGCAGGCAGATATTGGAGAAGTAGCGCAGAGCTCATGTCTTCATCTACAAGTATGAAGCAGAGATAGCTAACTGGGAATGGTGGGCTTTGGAAACCTCAAAGCCTGGCCACAGTGACATGCCTTCTTCAACAAGGACATACCTTCTAATCTTTCCAAACAGTTCTTCCAAGTAGGGATTAGTTATTCAAACACATGAGCCCGTGGGAGCCATTCTCCTTAAAACCAGGACCATAGGTTATCCTCCAGCAACAAAGATAACATAGGCACAGCACACCGTGGATATGTGTTCGAGAAAGAAGCCATAGAAAAGCACGTGAATTTACTTCTATGAATTTCAAGCAACAGTTCAGCTTGTGGTTGTTTCTATGGCAGCAATTCTCAACTCTACTTTGCCCTACGTGCATCCATAGCAACACACAGGGTGCCTTTGGGTTGTTACAACCTGGGGTAATGATGGGAGGGGGGCTATTGACATCTAAGCCGGGAGATTGCTACACACCTCATAATTATTAATCTCTGAAGAGTTGTCTAGACTAAAATGATCAGTAGTGTAAGGTCAAGACACTGAGAGTGGGGGGAAGGAAATTAGCTTTAAACGGTGCAATAATGTTCTACTTTAGTGGCTGGAATGCTATTCTATAAACGATGCGATGTCTCTTTTACTCTGTATCTCACATTGCAGCAATAAGAAAATAACGGAAGAAAGAATACAATTGGAATTTGTTTTTTTCGAGGCTGGGTGAATTGACTATCACCTCACTCCTATTCAGGAATATGGGAGGCATCTAAGGGTAACCATTAAACAAGTCTCTTTTTTTTTTTTTAAAAAAAAAAGTAATACAAAACAAAACAAAATAACCCTTAAGATTCAGTGACAAAATGTCTTGGCATTTTTCCCTCTGAAGGTCCAGGGAGGGGGTTCTGAGACTGTAGGCAGGAGATACTGTGTTTCCTTTTGAATGTCAAATTATGGTTTTAAGAAAGGATTTCCCAAAGTTTACCCAAAGTCATTTTGTTTTCTCACCCAAGTTTCACTGAGGATGTATCAATGTATCCAAAAAAGCCTAAGGAGATGGTTTTAAATGAATAATGCAGAATTCTAAGGAAAATATAAGAATTCAGACTGTCCCCAGCTTCCTTGAGAACAGGAGCTTGTCTTGTGTCTGTGTATGTCTTCACATCTCTAGGCCTCTTGCACAGTGTACAGGCTGGTTTTGTGTCAACTTGACACAAGCTGGAGTTATCACAGAGAATTGCCTCCATGAGATTCAGCTGTAAGGCATTTTCTCAATTAGTGATCAAGAGGGGAGGGCCCATTGTGGGTGGTACCATCTCTGGGCTTGGTACTATAAGAGAGCAGGCTGAGCAAGCCAGGGGAAGCAAGCCAGTAAGGAACATCCCTCCATGGCCTCTACATCAGCTCCTGCTTTCTGACCTGCTTGAGTTCCAGGCCTGACTAACTTTGGTGACGAACAGTAATGTGGAAGTGTAAGGTGAATAAACCCTTTCCTCCCCAAGTGCTTCTTGGTCATGGTGTCTATGCAGGAACAGAAACCCTGACTAAGACACACGGCATCGGGCACAGGGCATGTCGTACATGGATGTTGAATGTTCCATTGTGTTCAAGTGAGCTCTTTTCCTTTAGTGTTAGTTTTCCATTATGAGAGCTAAAGTTATTCCACCTTTTGCTTAGTGGCATAGCACAGGTGGGTATTTGTCCCCAGAAAAATGAAGAAATCTTAGTCTTCTGAGATGCAGATGGCAAGTTTGGGCTTAACATTGCAAAAATGAGTTGGAGGAGTATGGGGTTGGGTGAAGGGGAGAGTTTATTAGTTTCATTTTCACTGTGACCACATCACTGTGACCACATCATGGTGACCACATATCTGAGAACCCCATTTACCTACTTCCTCTATGGGGTTTCACCTTCTAAAGTTCCTTGAACATACAGATAATGCCTTCTGCTGGAGATTTAAGCCTTCAGTACCTGAACCTGTTGGCACATTTCAGATCTGACAATAATGGGGACCAGCAGAAGCAGAGAGAACCTCCGTTCATCAGACATCTATTAAAGTGGAGAGGGAAGAGGGTCGGGAAGATGGGTTCTAGATGCTGTTCTGAGGAGGTTGACGCTGGGCAGGGGAGCCTCCCTAAGAAGTTCCATGTTGGAAGGAAACTATGCCACCTCTAGGCTTCTTACCTTTGGGCCTTGGCAGATACACAGCCCAGCACGAACATTGTGGTGAGCCCCAAGCTGTGGCAGCTGGAAGCTGACAAATCAACTGTGCTTCAGTGGAAGGGAAGCTTGAGTGACATATCTCCGTGGCTGCTGTGGTGAGTCAACACAGCAGAGTGTGAATCCAAAGACACTAAATGGAAAATTCCAGAAATAAGTTTAAATTGCATGCTATTTTGAGCAGCAAGATGGATTTTGGGCTGTCTCGCACCCTCCTGTAGTATACGAATCCCCTTTAGGTCTGGTGTATGTATGTGATATACATTCCTTGCTCACTAAGCTTAGCAGCTCTTGTTGTTAGATCAACTGTCACAGTATTACATTGCTTATGTTCAAGTAATTCTTAACAGTGGACTGAAAGGCGCAAAGCTAGTGATGTGGGCAGTTTTATTCCAGTGAAGTCATCCTATTGAGTTATTCTATTTCATTACCTGTTATTAATTGCTTGCTATGTCTAACGTATTAATTAAGGTTTGACATGAGAATGTATGCATAAGATAAATATACTGCATATAGGATTTGGTATTATCTGAAGTTTTAGAAACTTACTGAAGGTCTTGAAGTGTTCCCCCAGAGGATGGAGCTGTACTCAATTATTTACATCTAGGATCTGGGAATAGCAGGACTTCCAATAACAGTCATCCTGTGCATTCATCAGTGAATCCCTCGCACTTAGCCTGGGCCTGAGCCCCTGCAGGTGCTCACCTCTGCTCACCCCGTGAAGAGGATCTGCATGCGGATTCATTTCAAGACTCATAAAATAAGGGCTGTGGTTTGAGATCTGTCCCCTAAAGAATTTGTATGCTAAAACGTTAACTATCAGTGTGGTGACACGGGATATGGGACCCCTTGTGAGATGCTTAGATGTGAGTGAGGTGGTGAGGATGGGGGGGGAGGGTGGTGAGGATGGTGGGGGAGGGGGGGCAGTTCAGAAGGTTAGTTTCTTAGAAGGAGAGCATCCAGAAGGCTTGCTTCCTGCCTCATTGTCCGCTGTGTGAATAGCAGCCATGAAAGTGGCCATCTGTAACCAAAGCAGAGTTCTCACCAGCACTGACCATGTGGGCATCCTGATGGAAAATTTCTTGCCTCCTGTACCGTGAGGGGATTTCTGTGGTGGGATTATGGCAGAGAACACTAACATGGTGAGGGGGGGGGAAACACATAATAATTGTAGTAGACAAAGAGCATATGTCAGCAAAACTTTCATGTTGATAATTATTTTTGAATTATTGAAAACTATTGAAAATTCATATTGAAAATAAGTGCTAAACTCCAGTAACAACCGAGAGAGGAGGAACAGTTAAAAGATGTGGGCTGGTTTGTAGAAAAGAGATGGTGTTCCGTGGCTGAGGTTTTTCCTAAATGCTTTTAACGTACTAGCAAATGGCTCTTAAAAGGCAAGGACAAAAAGCCATGTATTTTATAGTGGATATCCTTAATCTGAAGTTATCAGGACCAAAATGTAGCATGTATTGAACAGATAAAAGGGATAAAAGTAAATGTGTTGTACAAGGATGGTGTGCTCTGCAACCTTAAGCGTCAAAATCCTGAATGAAGTCATTACTCAGGGACCCCAGCAGCCTATGTGTGCTCTCCCCTGACTCCTCCAAGGCTTGGAAGAGATCGACCATTGTCTAGACGCTCTGGTATAAAAGATGGGAAGGCCTTTAGCTACAGCAAACAATTACCAGGGGTCTATTTATAATGGCTCCTAAAACCAGTGCAAACAGGAACGGTGCTGAGGGAAGAGGGGCGGACCATATAACACGACAGACAGACAGACAGACAGACAGACAGACAAAACCAAGTAAAACTGGATTCACAACCAGGCATCTGCCCCCGGAGATGAGTCCTCACTTCCTGTGGGTGTGGCTCAGGAGGCTGGGGCTCTCCTGTAACATCAGGATCTATTACAAAGAGGTTTTGAGTTTCTGGTACAAAAGGCTCCCTGTTGAGTGGTTCTAGACCGTTTTGGGTATTAAGTAGCATTCATATGGTTCTGGTCAGGAAGGCTGAAGGGAAGTCACTTCAGGCCAAAAGTTCACAGTACAATTGTGGTTCTGTGATTTTATGAGATCCTGGCAGTGCAGAGTAGCCAGGCTTAATAATGTGACTTGGTTTTCTGTGGTCAGGTGTGGATGAACTCAGTCCCAGTGGTCCGAGAGGCAGTGCCCAGTCCCAGTGGTCCTAGAGGCCATGCTTTGGAGTTCCCTCTTGAGTTTGGGGGCAAGGGCTCTTCAAGGACCCTACAATTGCCACCAGACTTAGCTGAGAACCGCAGCCATCACGGAAGCAGAAGCACAGTGCTATGCGTTCTAGCTGATGCTAGCTAGATGCAGGGTGGGTGGGATGGTATATTTAGCTTCAGACCTTCCTGTGGAGTTGTGACCCCCTTTGAAACCTTCACAGTGGGCAAGTGATGGAGCAGGGGCTGGTTGGCCAATCGCTTCTTTTAACTGTGCTGAATTCTTGCTTATCACTGCTGGCAGTGTGCCAACTAAAACTGAAGCAAGTGACGAGTGAGCTTTGAAATAAAGAACAGTAGGAAAATGTGCATGACTTACAGGTGTGGGTTAGTAATAAGAGGTTCAAAAACGACTTCTATTCTCGTTTGCCTTTGCAGAACCATTGAATAATGCTTTAGCACTAAAGAAAGCTTTCTACTTCAGATGAGTAACCATCTGGAAGGACCCTGAGTTTCGACTTGAGAGGAAGAGTCAGTTGGCAGTGGGTGGAGATTATTCGGTTTCTGTTACTTCTCTGGGAAACAGATTGGGAGAGCTGCTGATTTTATTAAAATAAAATGATAAGGGTAAGTTTTTACTGGTGGTACTAATGTTTGCTCATACTTTAAGCTCAGTTATTAAAATGATTTTTCTCAGTCGGATTCTATAGGACTGATAAAATCCTGGCTGACTTGTTCATTCAGTATTATAATATATATTGAGGCAATATGAGGACAGTGTTAACTATTTACGATGTAACAGATTCTCTTGCAGCCTTAGGGAGGGAGAGGGAGAGGGAGAGGGAGAGGGAGAGGGAGAGGCAGAGAGGCAGAGAGGCAGAGAGGCAGAGAGGCAGAGAGGCAGAGAGGCAGAGAGGCAGAGGCAGAGGCAGAATCAGAGGCAGAGTCAGAGGCAGAGAGGCAGAGAGGCAGAGGCAGAGGCAGAGGCAGGCTAAAGTGAGTTTTACTGGTATAAGTTCAAGGAGGCAGCAGAACCCTGTTCTTTGGGGAGGTTCTAGGGGAGAATACATCCCCTGCTGTCTTGAGCTTTTTGTGGTCATCTGTGTTCTCTGCCCTGTGGTCTTTGCCAGCATTGCCATCCTTCCAACTTTTGCTCCTGCTCCAAACGTTTCTGTGACTTTGAGGTCCTTAATTCTCATCTCCCAGGTAACCTTGCAGTTAAATCAGGCCTACCTGCATAATGGAGGCTCACTGCCCATAAGACCCTTAATTCTGTTGTATTTGAGGTAGCTATGAGAGTTGGCTTTCTATCACTGTGATGAGACACCATAATGAAAAGCAACTCTGGAGGAAAGGGTTTCTTTAGCTTACAAGTCCCAGTCAACCCGTTATAGAGGGAAGTCAGAGCAGGAACCTGGAGGCAGGAATTGAAGTAGAGGCCATGGAAGAATGCTTCTCACTAGCTTGCTCTCCTGACTTGCTCAGCCTCCTTTCTTATACAACCCTTGACTATCTGCCCACCATGGCAGTGTCCATAGTGGGCTGGACCCTACCACATCAATCATTTAAAAAAATGCACCACAGACTAACTATAGGCCAGTCTTACTGAGGCATTTTTTGCTTTTCAATTGAGATTCCCTCTTCCAAGATGACCCTAACTTGCGTAAAGTTCACAAAACATTAATCACAATAGCTGAATTCCTATAGGTTTCTGGGTTAAGGAAGGGTGTGGAAATTTTGAGGGGAAGTTTAGAGTATCTCAATGCAGTCTGACCTGGAGGAGAGGCCACTGTTGGCCTAGGATTGGAATGTCATCATCATCATTGCACCAAGGTTAAGAATTTGTCATGTGAGCTCTGAGTCCTGCATGTGGGCTCTGCAGACGCAGGCATTAGCAGTTCATTCAGAGCATACTGAAATGGCCGAGTGACTTTAGTCAGAGGGAATGGTATTGAGTCCAGCTGTTTACTAAGGCAATGCTTGAGACTCCAGCATGAACATAGACTGAACGGGATGCTGAGGTGTCTGTAGTCATGATAAAGGAATGAAAAGCTTCAAGATAAAGTGAGGAAAGCAGGGAGCCGACTCAGGACAGTGCTGTAGCTAGCACTATGTTCTGTCCACACTGACCCACTCCCTAAAGGTTTCACAACTCCCAACTTCACAGCAGCACCCATTGGGACCAAGTGCTCAGACACAGGTGCTTGTGGGGGACATGGGGACATTTCATAATTTGAACCCTTGTGTGTGTATGTATCTGTCTTGTTGTGTCTGTGTGTGTGTCTGTCTCTGTGTGTATGTGTGTGTGTGTGTGTGTGTGTGTGTGTGTGTATGTATTTGCCATAGAAAGATTAATTAACATATGTAGTTTGAGTTGTTTCTGACAATTCTGAGGAGTATAAGAAAAGGTTATATGTGTTAAAGCCTAGAAAATGACACTTTATTGATTTCTTTCTCTCTGCTCTCTCTCTTTTTTGTTTGTAATAAAATAATGTCCTCAAGTAGAAGAAGAATCTGACTAATGTCTCTGACTTTCCTGGGAGGTGAATTAATGTTTTAGGTTTAATGAACCTATTAAGAGCTGTCCTCATTCCTGTTTATGTAGTAAATAGTCACAGCATGGAATATAGTAAAACAGTTAACACTGTGGGCTGCATGAGGCTTATGAGAGTGCCTAAGATTGTATTTTGAAATTGGATCTCAAGTTAAGAATAAGATAAAGATCTCTTTGGTTTGGGTGTTTTAACCTGGGGAATGCAGAGTGAATTTTCTTGTTACTTTTAAGACTTCTTTATGCAGTCCTCCCTGGTGGGCCTTCCCACAAGTCCATTTGCCTTTCTATTGCTTCTAGGAAACACCAGGACCACAAAAGCAAGTTGGAGGAGGAAAGGGTTTGTTTATTCAACTTACTCCTTCACATTGCTGTTCATCACCAAAGGAAGTCAGGACAGGAACTCACCCAGGGCAGAATCCTGGAGGCAGAGGCCATGGAGGGTGCTGCTTATTGGCTTGCTCTTCATGGCTTGCTCAGCCTGCTTTCTTATAGAACCCAAGACCACCAGCCCAGGGATGGTGCCACTCACTATGGTCTGGGCCCTCCCCAGTTGTCACTAATTAAGAAAATGTCTTACTGGTGGATCTCATGGAAGCATTTTCTACATCGAGGCTCCCTCCTTTCAGATAACTCTAGTTTTGTGTGTCAAAGTGACGTAAGACTAGCAAATCCACCCGCAGGAAAGACACCGTTTTCCTGCCCTTACTCTTGCTCGTGCCCTGTGCTACTGTCAGTGTGAGGCTGCAGAGCCTGGCTCTCTGTCCAGCCATCCCCTCTCTCTACACAGCCCCTCTCGCTGCACAGTCAGGAGTGGGCCTAGGCTTCACCTTTATGTAGTCACTTCTCAAGTTTGGGCTCTGTGATTCCAGTTCCTCTCCTCTCTCTCAATCTCCCAGTGCTAACAGTACCATTTTTGTGCCAGAGAAAAGTACCCACATGCCTTATTTGTACTGTAGAGCGTTGACCAGGCAGATCACTTATATTGTAGCCTCAGGACTGTTTAGTAAACGTTTTCTACCCTAGGCCTCACCATCTTACCGAGGAAAGCAGCCAGGCTGCTCTGTTTTCAGGGGTTCCACCACTTCATCAGCTGCAAAAGGCTGCCTCCTCCTCTCCTCTTCCCCTTCCCCCTCCTCTTCCCCTTCCCCCTCCTCCCACTTCACTATCCCCCTTCATTTCTTATAGTTAATCGCTGTAGCTGGGGTAGCTATAGAAATGAAAATTGGTATAGGGATCATGTCCACCTCAAACTCAAGAGATCTGCCTGCTTCTGCCTCCCTAGTGCTGGGTGAACAGTTGGTTGAATTATAGATTTGTTTTATTCCAAAGAAGGCCCTGCTGATGCTCGTTAACCCATGATGGTTTTTACGTATTGAAAACTCATGATAAGTCATGCTGGAATAACTGAGGTCATCAACTGTCACTGCTTAGCAACAACCTCTGCAGAGGGGTCAGTTAATTCACTCAGGATTGTCTACTGACTGGGAGCTCTGGCTCTTGGTCAGTGCTCAGCATCTCCAGAGAGGGCTTTACAGCACACTGCTAGGCCAGGACCAACATTTCAAGTATGGTTTCTCCTGAACTTGTAGCACTGTAAAGTCTAAAAAAAAAATCATTAAACTGAGTTCCTGTAAATTGGGAACTGTGCTGGCTTCCCATTGCTCACAAATACTGGAGACCATCAATTTATGAAAAGATAGGGGTTGCTTTGGCTCAGTTTGGAGGTCCCAGCCTGTGCCTGGTTGGCTCCATTGCTTTGGGCTTGTAGAGTTAGCATATCATATGATAGGAGTAGTCACAGGCCAGAACTGGTTACACCACAGCCTAGGAAACAAACACAAACTTAAAGGATCCCAATTACAGCAGGAACTTCTAGCATCTTCATTTTAGAGAGGGGACAGGGATGTGGCATGGAATGACATGTTGGAAATCTAATTTGGCACAGGAGTTAGCTTGATATGTGCTGGGTTCTGACTGCTTAAGTCAGTACACTTGATCATTTTCCAGATGGTTGGCATTTGAAGTGAATGTAAATTTAATCTGGAATGATTTTGAGCATTTTTTTTGTAATATTCCTTGATACTTTTTGAAGGCCCCTCTAGCAAGCTATCTTTCCATTAAGATTTATCTGGTAGTTTCTTCATATTTAGACTTGGATTGGAAACTTTCGAGAGTAACATTATAGAAGACATTCTGTTTTCCGTGCTTCTCATCAGGTACATGATACCCATAGTTTATTTTATTGTTGATGCTTGTCTTTCCTCAAATTCATTAATCTGAATTCTGTTTTCTTCACTTGTTGAAAATTCATGAATTGTATTATGTTAACCCATAGTATCCAGTATGCATTTATGCAATCTATCTCATTACATCTTTGCATATGGTTTTAGAGATCAGATAAAAAACTAAGTTGTCTAAGTTGTTTCTTTATAGAAAGATAATGAATCAATCACTCTCAGTCTGGAAGCTGTGAGACCCTAGGTAGAGGTTTTCACGGGGACCTTGCTGCATTGGAACATGGTGGTGAGGGATCACTTGGAAATAGTGAGATGAGGTAATAGACACTGAGAAGAGGTGACTTTTATAACAAAGTGACGTCTACTCTACCATACAGAGTCCCTTCCTTTGGAAACTCTGTCAGGGGGATGGCACCTCCTAACCTAATCACCTTGTAAATCTCCACCTCCCAACTGCAGCGCAGCCAGCGAAGCTTCAGGATGGATTTGGGAGGGGACATTCAAACCATAGCATAAGGTTAGTATGGCTTGCTGCCCCTTGTTTTTAGAGTCATATTATTAGGCAGTATTTTTCCCTTGGTGGATTAAATGTGTGAATCCTTTCCTGGGTGGCAGTTCTGGATAGGCGTCTGCACGCACATTCACTTTTCCGTGAGGAACTTAGAGGCAGAAATTTAGATGCAGGAACTGAGGCAGAAGAAGCCTTGGAGGAGGAGGAGGAGGAGGAGGAGGAGGAGGAGGAGGAGGAGGAGGAAGAGGAGGAGGAGGAGGATGCTTGGCTTCCTCCTCATGGCTCGCTCACCCTCCTTTCTTAAAGGACCCAGGACCACCTGCCCAGGAGTAGCACCACGCATATTAAACTGGGCCCTCCCACATCAATCATGAATTAAGAAAAAACGTCACAGGCTTGCCCATAGGCCAACGTGGGATTTTTTTTTCTTTTAACTTTTGCTTGCTTCTTTGTGAATTTCACATCATGCATCCCGTCTCACTCATCTCCCCATCCCTTTGTATCCACCCTTGTAACCTCCACACCTCCAAATAAAAACAAAACAAAAGTAAACATAAAACAAAGCATAGAAAAGACCTCATCGTGGAAGCTGTGGTGTGTCCCAGTGCTCCCCACAGTGCACCCCTTTGTCCACCCATCTTTACTGCAAAGGTTCCTTGCAATGAGTCATTGGTGTGGTTCAAGGCCTCTGGCTACTGCCACACTATCCATATTAGATCCCCAGTTTGGACTCTCCTTGGCTATCCTGTTGCTGCCCTGTGCACACCATGGAGATCTGCAGCTTTAGAACAAGTCCTTTTCACATGCTCCAGAAGTTCACAGATGAGGAAGATTTTAGGGTTAAGCCAACTCAAAGCCCTGGATCTCGGCTTGGTTGGTGGCTTGAGTTGATCAGCTGGGACATTTTCTGAATTGAGTTTCCCTCTTCTCCCAGCTTATGTCACGTTGACAGAAAACTAACTGAGACAGTTATGTATGTGGAAAACGTGATGAGATGATTTAGTCTTTGCATAATATAATTCAAATTTATTTACACAGTACAAAAATGAATCTGAAAAGAGACTGTACTTATTTCACCCAGTAGAGTTAGTTTGAACCCTCTATATCCGTGGAGCTTAGTTAAGTCCCTGGCATGCAGTAGGTGCTTAATAGCTGCTTGATAACTGACTGACTGGAAGATTCTTTGTGGTGAGAGGAAGAACATGGTCTGTCCAAGCTCTCTTCTTCTCCCTTCCACCATTTCTCTTCCTTCCTAGCACATTGTGGTAGCACTTGTTTTGACTGTGCAATAAATCTCTTATTTCGGATAGAGAGAGGATTTTCTGGGTCCCTTGTAGATAGATACCTGTGTGACTCCAGCATGCACCCTGAGGGGTGAGTGAAAACACGAGTGGATGCACCATTGGGGAGTCACTGCTGACTTGATGCCACTGGGCGCCTCTTTGTGAATGTATTGTTCAGGGCAGTAAACAATTTCTTTTGCTTGGAAGGTAGCTGGAATCAAAATGGCCTCAGTTATTTTGAGGAGTTCCAGACTTAGAATCAAGGCAATTGCCTATAGTTTAGAAGATCTATTCTGATTGTAGGTTTGAAAATGGTAGGATACAATTGCCTAGTTCGTTGTACCTTGTGTTCACAAAGAAACTATTTGAAAATGAGTCCCATTATTATTATTATTATTGTTGTTGTTGTTGTTGTTGTTAATTATTTATTATTGTGTGTATTCTGTAAATGACATAACAGCAAGTTTGCTTTTGGATGGTCTTCTCTTGCTACTGGTGGCAGGTGACTCAGTATGTCACAAGATTTTCTTTTAGGTTCATCCTATCTTCAAGTTCTCCAGGATAAAGCAATAATTTTTGTGGTGTCTTTCACGGGTATGATGGATATTTTTGGTTAACTTCATCTGCAATTAACTAAAACCCATTGGCTGGGTACACCTGTATGGAATTTTTTCTTTTTGATTTTTGAGCAAGGGTTCCTCTGTGTAGACTTAGCTGTTCTGGAATTCTCTTTGTAGACCAGGCTGGCCTCGAACTCATAGAGATCCATTTGCCTCTGCCTCATGAGTGCTGGGACTAAAGGCATGTGCCACCACATCGGGATTGTTTTTGTTTTGTTTTGTTTTCTTAATTAAATTATTTGAAATGGGAAGATCCACTTTTAATCCAGATCTTTTGAGATGGGAAGGTCCATCTCAAGCCTGGGTAGCTTTTTGGTAGCAGCCTATATAAAAGACATGTAAAAAGGAAGTTTTCTCTCTTTGCCTGCTTGCCCTTAATGATAAATCCATTCATTCACTGGTGTTAGAACCTATTTCTTCAATGTTGTGGCATATACTGAAGACCAGCTGAAACATTCAGCCTTATGGATGGAATCCTTGGATTCTTGGACCTTTTATTGGTAGATAGCCCAGATCACAGCCTGTAAGCCATTTGTGTGTGTGTGTGTGTGTGTATTCTATACAGATAGTGACTCTTTATATGTATTTATATAAACATATTCATATGTTCATTCATATATATATGTGTGTATATATACATTATATATGTGTGTATATATTATACACACATACATTATATATGTATATATAATGTATATGTATATACGTATGTGTGTGTATATATATGTATACACACACACACACACACACACACACACACACACACACACACACTCTCATTCTATTATTCTGTTCCTCCAGAGAACCCTGATTAATAAATATGTAGGGGAACTCATTTTTTTCTTAATTTAATTGAGTATATGTTTAACTGGTGGCATTAGAGATTCTATTGTTACAAGGTAGCTACCAGCATCCTGGGACTAATTAAGGCAATTTGGTCCAAAAGCTTTTAGTACAACTGGCAGCTAATAAAGTGTTTAGAGACTTTAAAGTATGTCCCTAAATACTGATGTATCTAGGTATGTGGAGGAGGTGATGTTATATAAAAAGTTCTATTTAAAAGAAAAAAAGCCCTTTTGTCTCATTGATAGCTTTTTGGTAAACTTCACTACTTCAGTCCTTAGCAGCTTCAGAAGGGAAACTTAAAGCCTGCTGAGGGTTCTTGTAACAATCTAGACAAGGGATGGTGATCTTCCTCAAGCAAATGTTGGAGGGAATGAAACGAAAGATATTTTGTGATAAGCTCTCTGGTGGGTGCTATTCTAAAAAAGTTGATTGAGGTAGAAACGAAGAAGTTAGATTTCATGTGACTTGAAAGTTAGTGGTCAGATTGTGCACAGTGGTGCCTACTTGTAATCCCAGAATTTGGGAGGTAGAGAGAGGCAGGAGTATGGTGAATTTGAGGCCAGTCTGGGCTACACAAGAGAATTCATTGCTAGCTTATGGGTTACATAGAACACCCTTTCTCACAAAACTTAATGGCCAGGAAAAATGACTATGCTAAGTGAGACACCCTTCTGATTTGCTTTTTATTACTGTAATAAATACCATGACCACAAGCAGTTTGGGGAAGAAAGGGTTTATTTAACTTACATTTCCAGATCACAGTCCATCATTGAGAGAAGTCTGGCAGGAACTCAAGGCAGGCCCCTGGAGCCTGGAACTGACCAGAGGAATTCTTACTGGCTTGCTCCCCGCTGGTTTGCTCTGCCTGCTTGCTTCACCACCTGTCCAGGGGTTACCCCGTCCACTGTGGGCTAGGCCTTCCCACATCAATCATTCCTCAAGAAAACCTTTCACTGGAATACTTACAGGCCAGTCTTATGGAGGCATTTTCTCAGGTGAGTTTCCTTTTTCCACTTGACCCTAGCTCTCGTCAAGTTAATAAACCACTTGCTAACACATGCAGGGACACATAGATGGAATAGTTTGGGGAACAAAGAAAATGGCCTTGGCTTCAGATGTGCACATTGAAGGTGCACAGTGGGAAGTACATTCTTGCAACCCAGAGGAACTTTTCCATTTGCATGGGCAGGCCTCTCTTTGCTGGGTTTTCAGCTCTGTCTCTGCTGCTTAGGAGTTCACCTGACTCAAGAAGTGCTTGTCGGATGGATGGATACGGTTGTGGGTATCGTCCAAGTAGGGAGTATTGCTGTTGCCTTGCTCCCATTGGTTCCATCCATGGCTTGCTCCATTTTCCTGTTTCCTTTTGGCACAGAGCGATAGGGTTATACATAAAGGGGAGGAAGCAAGCATCCATCCGCCTATCCATACACACATGGTCATTATTATTTTACCTGACGTGACTAATGCCTTCTGGATATGACAGAGCCACCCCACTCGTGAACTCACAGCAGCTGTGGATACCTGCATGGCACCTGCACCAGACACTCAGCTTCCCAGCAGGAATGGGAGGGACCTGCAAGGCTTTCCCCTAGTGAGGCGCTATGGGCAGCTGGTGGCTGCTGGGAGAGAGGTTTCTCTCCCAGAGCGTGGCGGCTCTTGTCTGCTGCTCATTGTCAGTGGCTGACTCTATAGCCACGTACACACAGGCGGAATTAGTTGGACTAATAGTGGGTCAATAAAAACAAAAAGGAGGTGAGGTTGGAAGAAGCAAGTTTTGGGGTGCTTCTGGAGGAGTTGGTTGGGCATGATTTGTATACATTTACTATGAAATTCTCAAAAGCATGGATAAAAATGTTTAAAAATATCGAATTTTTCATAAAATACTTGTCTCTTTTAAATGATGTAATTCCTTTTGTGTTTCTGATTACAGAGCAGGGCAGAACCACCTTTAAATGAAGTTTTCTTCGCCATGTCTTAATCCTGTGTTTTATTGTTTATTTATTTTATTTGTTTGCAGTGAGAGGTTCTGTTTGAACTACCATTCTTTTAGTGTTTTTTTATCGGTTCAAATGCAAACTATTAAGAGTTGGGATACTGTACAACTAATGATATTAGAATTAATTTCTAATTTTCCCCAAGTTTCATTCGCGTATATTTCACTTATACTTATTAAATTTTTGTTTTATAAAAGCAACAAAAATCAAAATACAGCAATGTGCTCCTGATGCTGTAACGTCTGCATAATATTTTTTTCCCATCAGCTGCAAGCAGCACAGTGGAAAGTTTGGAATATTGCTACCCTGCTTTCCACCCCATGAGTGAAGCCAACCTGGATGAGAAGATAAGCCAGAAGCTTTACTGCCCAATGACCCCCTTTGTGGTCATTGTGTTCCCAGCCGCTGCTTTTTGTGCCAGCGTCTGGCCGAAGGAATGCAAGTGCCTGTTCATTTCACTGAATTTCGTCATCTAATTTCCTGTCTGGTTTTAATATAATATGAAAGGAACACAAACGGATTTTTTTTTTTCCTGTAGGGGAAAAATGAGTGAACTTAACAAAAAATTGTATAAAACCTTTATAGTACTGGGCATGGAAAAATGTTCATGAGATGCCATGAAGAGTTTGAGTAGGGACTCTAAGCTCCTAGACAGAGAAGGGAAGGTCAGTGTGGCTTTCCTTGTTGTTTGTTTTAATCAATATTGTATTTATGAGATAGAAGAAAGTCATTGTACACTGTAATAAGGAAGGGGCAAAACTAGTACTGCTTGGGCATGGGATACAAAATAGAAATATAGTTACTAAAGAAATGAAATAGGAAGAATTTGAGTATGTCTGTCTGTCTATCTATCTATCCTGTGAAAGCAGAATCTGATTCAAGCCTTGGTGTTTAATTGAATGACCCTGGACAAAATATTTCATATCTTAGCCACGACTTTTCAAGAATGGAAAGGTTACACAAAACCCTTCTTAAAAATCCCCCTTAATATTATTTAGTATTTGCCTCTCCCTTCCTCTTCCCCTCTCTTGGGAGCCCCTCCCACCCTCAGGAAGCTCTCACTCTTCTGGAATTTCTCACCTGTCCTGAATTTCACACTTTCCTTAATTCTGCTTAGAAAAGCTTGTGTCTGCTTTGCCTACGCCCATGAGTATGCTTTACCTTCACTGGAGTGTGACAGTACACTCACAGGCCACTGTATTGGCTTGATGTTTCATGGTCGTTGAGTTTCCAGCATCTGTGGTCCCTGAGTCAGAATATTGCAGTGAGTCTGTAATGTCAAAGACAGAGGAGGTGGCTTATTATCTGCTTGTGACAATGAAGCCCTTAGGTGACAGCACTATGGAATTAGGATAGAAAGAACCATTAACATTTTTTAACGTAGGTGAGTGTCTTCCTGCATGTATATCTGCCTACCATATGCATACCTAATGCTCATGGAGGCCAGAAGAAGGTTTGGATCCATTGGACCTGGAGTTACAGGCGGTTGTGAGCCACCATGAGCATGTAGGGCGCCAAACCAGGGTCCTCTCTCTGCCGAGTCTTCTCTTGGGCTCAGAAGGCTCTAGCTTCATCCTATCTAGAGAAACATGGCATTTAGCTAGATTCTAGGCAGCTCAATGGAGGGAAATAGGTTAGGAAGAAGAAAGGAGGACAGAATGTGGGATGTGTATTCCAGACTGCTGCTATTCAAGATGCACAGACTGTGTGTCTTATAGTTAAATGAGTTAGCCCTTTCCACCAAGATTACAGACCCGAGTAAAGGTTTGTATCACGTGGAAAGCTGACAAGATTAGATCTGCTGGGGGAAGTGAGTTCAGATAACTGCAGGAATTCCAGCACTGATCTGCCCGATCACATTTCTGAGCATCCATGAGTCACACGAGGCTGTTCTGCTCCTTGCATAGAGAGAAGCCTTAGGATGAGCTGGGTCGTGTCTGAACAGCCCCAGGTACACTCTGTTCAGCGCTCTCTGCATGATCATCCTGTTACTTGTGTATGACCCTGACCTGAATTGAGAGCCCGGAACATAGCTTGGCAGGATTGAGGGTGTCTCTGTTGGCAGATGAGAGTCCATGCAGCTGTCTGGAGTGAACACGGTCCTGGCACTCTTCTTTGGCTTGGTCTGTAGCTGTTGATAGTTTAAATGTGCATTTGCCTTCCAGAGCCCAAGACAGCCACCATCAGAATTATGTCCTTTGTCCCCATTGCTCTGCCCACCATAGCTATCTAGAGGGTGCTTTGGACATATGATCCTTGTGTTTCTCAGTAGCATTATTCTGCCATTGAATTTTAGCAAGAAATGTGTCTCTCCACCCCACCCCTCCCCCCTTTCTTGTAATCTGCCTGGCTTTCTGACCTAGAGGAAACCGAATTACTAGGGAATTGGGCTCCTGTGTGTGACATTGTCATTTGTGTGTTTGGGTTCTGTCTGAGGTTTCTGTGTTATCCTCCCCTCCCCCAGTCCCTGTTACTTCCCAATGACTAGAATATTCTCAGATTACTTTAGACCTCAGAAGCAAGGCAGCATCTCTGACCTTCACCTGCCCTCCTTTGCTTCCTCCTGCTCCTCCTTCCCAACAGGCCATTAACTAGACTTTCCTCCAGGCAGGCCATCAAACTAAAAATATATCCTAATTTTCTCTCACTTTTTGTTTTGGAGCTGGCCATAAAGAAACCTCTGACCTAGCGTATCTAATAGAAGTCACAGGACTCCCATTCCAGAAGGCGTCCTGCCCCTTACCAGCAGGGAGGGAATCTTCCACAGAGAGCCAAGAATCTGAGCAGCCCAGCCACCCTGGGGTCTCTCCTCAGGGTCTGTAGGACTCAGTCACACTCTTTTGCCCAATCAGTAGTGCCAGATACAACCCCATTTGTAAAGAGCCCAACAGATCTGGATGGCTTCAAGGGCGCAGGACTCTTTGGGGGGTGCCTCAGGGTGGTACAGGAGCAACAGGGAAGTCCTGTAGCCCTTCTCACACACTCCCCCTCCACATCTTTTCTTCAGTATCTTTGTTAACATTCTTAATAACCTTAATCACATCAGTGTTTCCTTGTTGCCCAGGATCAGCTCCGGAAAGGGATGGCAAAGACCCTCATGCAGTCAGGAGTGTAGAAATGGTGTGAGCTGTGTATATAATAGGAGGTATGGGTGGGGTGTGGTTCTGCACTGTGTCAGTGTTGCTGCTGACAAGGTCGTGTGCTTGGAGGGGCTCCCGTGTTCTGGAGCTGTTCTGAAGACAGTGGAGGAGGAGGAGGAGTTAACTCATGCTTAGGTGGTAAGTCAGGAGTCCTACAGGTGGTTAATGACTAATGCTTTCCTCTTTTCTCAACAGCTCAGCTTTCTCATTGTAAAATAGGGCTAAATAAAATTGAAACTGAGAAAAAAAACACGCAATGCCCTCCATTAAGAATCTGTGGGTATATGAGGTGGGTTGATCTCTAAAGCACTTTACCTACTAGCAGCCTGGGAGAGTGGGATCAACTTAGCTCGTATCCACAACAACACAGCTCCTACTTCTCCATCCACTAAGTGTGTTTGGCAAATACAAGGTGCTATTGTGATGGCGGCCAATACTGTAAGTCAGTGCTCCTGTGTTTATTTATGCACAGCTCTGCAAAGAAACCCACAGGGGAGACAAAACCAACAATGGCTGCCTGTAAATGAGTGCCTGTCACTTCTTTGCTTGTGGCCTTGGCCTTGTGAGGGCTTGGAAAGCGAACAGGTGTGTTTCAGCACCAGGAAAAGTAGAATCTTCTCCTGGTGAGCAACCACATGTATGTAGTGCTTACGGAGGTTACTTCTTGCCCACAGTTTTCACACGTATTCCAAAACTAGAAAGTTGGACATTGTTATGCTCAGAATGAATCAAAGCTTACCTGCTTGTCTGTGTTAACCTTAGTTGTGCGTTCCACGTGGCCGCTGATGCTGCTGATGCTGATTTGAGGTCCCTTATGATGTACATCCTACTGACATAGTTGGCTTTTCAAACAGGAATTATTGCTATTAGCGGGGTGTCTGGGGAGTTTGTCTGTGTAACTATCATGCCAGAAGCCAGTAAGTGGAGTATTACCTGCCTGTGGCTGAGTTAACTTGATGGTACGTTGTCTCTGCTCCCTGCTGCTGGGCTTGTTTATTGAGCTTAAGGTTGGATTTGCCCTGGAGCAGGGCAGTCATGGCAGTATAGACAATTATTTATTCTAATATGAGCACTTACAATTATTTCCTTAAAGTATGTTTTTAGGTGTGAAACTGTGGGGCCAAGGGTCTGAATCCTGAGAGACATACTAGCTTTTACTTCTATCAGCTAAATGGTAAAATGATTACCTTCTTTCATATTTCAACACTAAAAATTATAATTTAATATTATAATTTATATTACTTATAATTATATTATTATATTATAATTTAAGTCAAAATAGAACAAAGTCTTATCACTGAGATGCAGGAGCATCTTGTCCATCTCTCTCTCTCTTTTTTTTTTTCGTTCACAGTAATGATAGCTTTGTGGTTTTTACTACTGAATTTTTTTTTTTTTTAATAAAGTGATTTCTGTTTGAAAGTTTATATTCCCCTTTGTGTATGGCAGGGATCTTTTGTCATTTGCTTGTTTGTTTTTAGATAAGCATCTTTGTATGTAGTCCTGGCTGTCCTGGAGCTGGCTATATAGCCTAGCTGCCCTGGAACTCACAGAGATCCACCTGCCTCTGTTTCTCAAGTTGCTGAGGATTAAAGGTGTGTGTCACCATGCCCGGCCTGACTTTCTTTCTTTCTTTTTTTTTTTTAAACATCAATTTCTAGCCATTCTAAAAGGAAAATAAGAAAAACAAAACCACAAAGCAGCCATCTGGAGTAGTTTGCAATATACCTACAATAATTATATATATGTCCATTTGGGTAACTGGTCTTTCCTGGGAACATGAGGTCAGAACATTGAAGCATTGGAATAGTGGGGAAAAGTTACAAGGCCTGCCCACGGTTGCCCAAGTTGGTTCGTTTTATTCTGTCCTATCCTGTAATTGGCCCAAGGTAGCTAACTTTTTCATAAAACCATCATGGGAGTTTCTGTGACTTATAGCCACAGTGGTTCCTCTTGTCAAGGTCTCTATGACCTCACTATCAAGATCTATGAGGAAAAGAAATCTGGACCCCAAACTCTTGTTCTTGTTGTTTTTAGATGCATAGTGTGGTGAGCAGGCTAGAGGAGAGATGCCAGAAGCTGTATCCTTGTTTCTGTCACATGACATCACAGATGCTGAAGAAAATAGATTTCAAGGAATCAAATATATCATTATAAATATATCAAATATAAATCATGCAGTAAATTAAAGTCATTCCATGCTTAGACAAGCTACATTGCAGGTCCCCAAGCTGAAAACTGTGAGCACCTCTTGAGGTTGAGAATGGGTCCTGAGACCGTTCTCTTGTGGAAGCTGGCAGAGGAGCGCTGTCGTCTCATTTGGGTAGAGGGCTCCTCTGTTCTAGATGCACATCATCTACCGCACTCTCTGTTTTAACCTAAATGATCGTTTATTTTTGAAAGAGAATGTGTTTATAAGTATTCTGTTTTTCTTGGCTAGTTCAGCTACCTTTCAGCTCTCATTACCCAGAGCTAGAAAGTTGTTAGTGATTTATGAAAAAATTTTTACTAAAGTATCATAAGTTGACACTATATCCACAGGTTTAGTTATTAGTCACAAAACAACAAAACAAAGCAGAAAATGAAACAAAGATAAGTCATGCCATCTCGTCGTGAAGTCAATAACTCCCTGTTACTCCTTATCACTAAAATACAAACTTTGTTAAAATATTAGATTTAAGAAGCATTTATCCCCTTTTTATAATATTGGTGATAATCTCATCTTTCAGAATGTAACCTTAATGTGCATACAGCTTATGAAACTTTTTCTTCTAAGAACTCAATCGCTTGTACACAAATTCTGTGTTACACTCAGCAAACCTCTCATTTGACAAGTCACTTAGGTTATCTGCACAAACCCTGCTTCTCTAAGTTTGAAACAAAAGGAGCCGGGCTCAGAGCTCCAAACCATAAGTTCCATTTTCTTACAGTGGTAACTGCACATTTTAAGTAACAGATGATAATCCTGTTTTTATCTTTCCAGAATTTATTTATCTTTTTATTCACATTACATCCCAATCATAGCCCCCACCCCCACCCAACCCCCGTTAATGATCTTAAAAGATCACTATTCAGGAAATTTCAGAAAGATCTTTTAACTTGGATAAACAAGAACCCCATTGATATCGTAAGCTAACCTATGCATTTATAATGCGCCCTACTTTTAAACAAGCCCCTCCTTGTCTCAGTGGTGTAATCTACTACTGTACCTTTGAAATTAGTTTTTCCATCTTTTCTCATACCTTGGCGGAGAAACCACTTGTGTCTACATTGAAGTCTGGTCCTTTGGAATATGGGTAGTGTCCTTATTAACGACCTGCTGATTAAAGCTCAGAAGGCAGCTCAGAAACAAGTGTCAAGAGCAACAAATACATTCCTTCTAAAAAGAAGTCTGCAAACTTTGACTTCAAAACTTCTGGATACGCTTTTGCAACTGAAAGGCTATGAAGAAATGAACCGAGCCGAACAAAGTAGCTCAATGGGGGAAATGGAAGAAGTTTCCACCGCTACTCAATTCCCCAGCAAATCTTTTGCCTGGAGTAGTGTTGAAGTCTTTTTTTTTTTTTTTTTTTCCAGAATGTTAAGTGCATTCATGAGTTCAACACAGTCTTGACTTCATTATGCCATTTATCCAGGTCTATAGAATTAATGCTAGGTCTGTAGTGCAGAACATTGTATTACCTATCGTCAATGTGCTGATAGCGTTGCATATCTCTGAGTACATTCTGGATTACCATTTTTAATTTATTCATCAAACAGTTTTGTGGGCCTGACTTTTCTTCCATAAATTTGTGTCTTATGTAAAGTATGCTTAGGAGCTGTGTTCCGCGTCAGTGTGTCAACCGTGCCTGGGATTGGAATCACATGGGTGACAAAGACTGGTGGCTAGGTAAAGGCGGTGGCACAGGTTTGTAATTAATACATTCACGGCTTCTGTACAGAGCGGCGGAACACATCTGAGGTACCAGGTGCCATCCCCGCAGTGAGAAAGGGAAGGATGGGCAGATACAGGGTGAGGGCTAGTCTTCCTCATCCCTAGGTTTGCCAAGCAACTCAGTGTTGGGGGTTTGTAGTTGGGGTTTTGTAATGTTTCAGTGTTGGGGATTTGTAATGCTCCCCAAGTGATTTTTGTGTGCAAAAGAGGTTGGCACTTTAGGACTTGTAAATAGTATAGCATTCAGAATATAAAGTCTGAATTTTCTTGGCTCCATCCTTCTTAGATTAGGAGAAGAGTTTTGTTAGCCATTTCAAAATACATTATTGGACAATTTAAAACATTATTCAGTGTGTGTGTGTGTATGCTTGAGTGTGTGTGTGTGTGTGTGTGTGTGTGTGTGTAGTCAGTTCTCTTTGTACTTTGCTATGCGCTCTGGAGCTCACATTTCGGGTTGTAAGGCTTGCAGGACAAGCAATTTCCCTCTGAGCCATCTTGATTGCCCTAACTGTACCTTTTCCTTAGTTCTTGTCCGATTGACAGTATTAGGTTTTCTTTAGGCTTTCTGAACCATGCTAAACATGTTGAAAAAGTGATTTAATTTAGTTTAGGCCTGGGTTGAAAACATACTTTAAGCAAAGTTACCTAACAGTGCAAGACTAACTTTGTATCCATTTGTGCCTGTTTGTAATTCTCCGTCTCTGAGCTGGCTTGTCTTGGTTACAGATGCCTACTAGAGAGAAACTCCCAGTTGAGTTTTGTACCTCGTACCCCTGCCTCTCATCTGCAGCATTCTTGATGTCACCGGAGGCAGCTCCTTATCTGTGAGCCTTATGAGCCCTCTCCTCACATCCCCAGTTCTTCCTTCTGTCTTCTCCCTCATAGGCCTTCCCTTGCATACCCTCCAGAGCCTTCATGATCTTGTTCCTCCTGCATCAGACTGCAGAATCAGGTTGCTGATGCTCTTTACTTTTAACTGGGTTTTGAAAAGCTGGAGTCTTTCTGGTTGACCAGTTCTCCCAATTGTACCTGATGCATGCACTTCCCCACTCAGCTTGGCTCCTTGCCCAGGCATTGTCCACACTTCCCACACCCCAGGAGATGTAAATGCCAGTCCCAGCCATTATCACAGAGGAGATTGTTCCAGGCTGCCTGACAGAAACCCATCCCCTGTTCTTGTGCTCTAATGACTTACAAGTTTACCTTGGTCCTCTGCTATGCTTTAGGAATTCCGGGAACCTCTTAAATAACAGGGGAGTTCCAACTTCACCTCTACAGCTGCCTTTCTTTTATTGTCTAACATCTTTAAGCATGTTTATTTTGCATGTGCTTGCAGGCATGAATGAGTTCGCATATTTGTGCATGCACATGCCACAGATCTGTGTGTCGAGGTCAGAGGCCAGCCTGCAGGAGAGTTGATTATTTCTTTCCACTATGTTGGTTCTGAGGATTGAACTCAGGTCACTGTCCTTTGTGGCATGTGCCTTTGCCCTCTGAGCCGTCTCCTTTGACTTATTATCACTATTCTTAAAAAATATTTCCCTGCCCACATCTACATTCTTCTTCTCTTAGGCTTCCTCAGAAATTCTTTTATTGAGAGAGTAGAGATAGGAACCCTTTCAATTTTTCCTTTTAACTCCTGTATTACATTTTCCCCATCTCCTCCTGCCTTTTTCATCTCTTGTTAATAGGATTCAGAGTAGGAGCAAGGCAAACTCAAGCCTTTGAGCTATTCTGCAACTATTTATCTTGCGCCTAGGTGTAAAAGATACCTTCCTTCTTAGGGGTCGTGCAAACCCCGCCCCTATAGATGTCACCTTCTAGAAGGGAAGACCCACAGTTAGCAAATCAATAAGCACACACAGGGTTATCAGGTGTTCTGTAAAACTTGCAGTGCTTAATAAGTCGAGGGTAGGGGGAGGAATTTACCAGGTGGGAATCAGTAAGTAGGCTGGGCAGAGGAGACAGCACAGATCCTGAAGCTAAGGGAGCTTGCTCAATCAGGGAAACAGCCAAGTATGGCTGGAGGAACCAGGGGGCGAGGGAAAGAGGGGAGGGGCGGGGGACATGTGGATCAGGACGATGAGGGTAGTGTCTTGTCATTATAAGGAGTTTAGCTTTGATTCTGAGAATGATGGGAAGTGTTTGTTTGGAACATTTCCCATCTTTTTGAAGCCACTTTGTGATAACATCCTCTCCCCACTCCGCGCCCCCCCCCCCCCCGGAGATTGCTTATAGCATATATGACCCTTATCTGGCATTGGAATCATTTTTGCTATTTGGAGGGAGGTTACAGTCGTGAGATAAGTCAGTCACAGGAGGGAGGGCACTGAGAGTTAGAACTGGGTTCAGGAAAAGTCCAGGAAGGAAGGCACCGGATGGGTTTATGGGAAGAGAGGCTGAGATAGCTGAAGAGGTTCCAAGGAGCTGGTGAAATGGAGGATGGGTATCCTTCCCAGCAAGCACCTTGTGCTGAAGTCTGCAGAAGTTAGACTTCATTCTTTGGAGAATTAGGAACTGTAGACAGCAAGTGATGCGAGCGTCTGAAAGAGTACTCCGTGGATTATGTAATGTAGATTCTGTTCAGCCAAATAGTTAGGGGATCTCATTCACTATTTGCTAGTGCCTGTGACTAAGACTTAGTTAATCTCAGTTTCAGTTTTCTTCTTTATACAACAAGGACATAATGCCCCTTTGTCCATAGAAGTGCTGTGGATTTGATGAGATACTCGGCACGTGTACAGTGCCTTCTCTGGTGTCTGCTATATAGTAGCCTCCTCTCGCTTGGAAGCTCACTTTATCTACGTTTTCCACCTCTCATTTTGAATTTTGTAAGAAGAAATAGGCTGGGGGTGGGGGGTGGAGGGTGGGGCGCAGTGTGTGGTAGAAGCTCTTGCCCAGCCTCTATACATCCTTGGTTTTCATCTCTGTACTACAGTCCCCCAAACCAAAAAACTAAAACCAACAGGAAAAAAACAAAACAAGAACTCTTCCTCCCAAAAACAACAATGATGAGGCCCCGGAAATAAAAGTGAGATAAAAAAAATTGGTGTGTGTGTGTGTGTGTGTGTGTGTGTGTGTGTGTGTGTGCATGCATGCATGTGTGTCTGTCTGTCCCTCCCCTCTCCTTCCACATGCTAGATAAACACTCTAACTGAGCAGTGCCACTGGCCCTCTTTTTGCCCCTTATGTTGAGATGCCATTCCACCAAGTCACCTCTGCACTCACTCTAGCCCAGGCAGGATTTGAACTTGGGACTCTCTTGTCTTAGCCTCCCAAAGTAGGTGGGATAGTAGAGCAGTGGTCCCAGGCCTAGCTAGAAATTGACTTTAAGGATACCTACAAAGTGAAAGAGATTATTAGACTTGATTTAAAGAGAGAATTGATAGGATTTAGAAAATGATTTCCTGCTGGATGTGGTGGGTACCTATAATCCAGCGTTTGTGGGGTGGAGGTAGGAGGATCAGCTCAAGCTCACTGCAGTTACATGGTGAGTTCTAGGCCAGCATGGTCTACAGGAGACTCTACCTCAAAACAAACAAGCAAACAAACAAACAAACAAACAAGCAAACAAACAAGCAAACAAACAAACTAACTAACTAGCTAACTAACATTTTCTAAAAGCATCGTTAACATTTTAAAGTGGAATATGGAAGTGCCTTTCTTGAAACATGTTTGTGAATTTTAAGTATTAAAAATGGATGTAAGATGGATATTTAGGATAGAATTGATCTTAACACTTGCTTTTCTTCTTAATTAGGGATTTATGCTTTGTAATTAATTCCACTGTTAAAATATCTTGAGTAACTCCCATTCACTTCCGTCAGAGTTTCCACCATCTCTTATGGAATGAAGATACATACTATGTTTCTCTTAAGAGCGAAAACTCTAAAACGTTCCTGAGCTGCTGGTTTTTATTTGTTTTTATTTTTCCTGTGAAGTCTGACTTTGTGTGCTAGATCTAAAACAAACAAAACAACAAAGTCCGAGAGGTGAGGTTCTAGTTTACTTAGCTTTCCTTGAGCTTTGAGGAGCCTCACTTAGGACTTTTGACCTCTCTGCTGTAGGAACCCAGGCGTGCTCCTAAAGGCTGCTGTTTCCTCACTGCAGAGGAAGACAGACCTGGATGTCCTTCAGTGCCGGGGTCTGGAAATCACAGCCAGAGATGTGTAAGCCTTCATGACTTGAGGCATTCTTCCTGAACATATTAAATGGCTGCTTCTCAAAGAAGCCGGGCAAATCCTCCTTTATGTTTCTGTATTGACTTGCTATCAGTGGACCTTGCTTGAATGTTGATCATGGAGGGATGCCGACTGTCTGGTAATGTCCTCTGTAAGTATGACTTATATTGAGAGGTTTGCATGCCTATTAGCAAAGGCTGAAAGAGTAGAAGAGCACAGTGCTGAAAAGGAGAAACATCTGGGATTTTTATCCAAGACAGAATTTAATTCTGTAAGTTATTCTTGTTTTGTTCTACTTGGTTATCACTTAGACTTCACAACAACCGTTTGTCAGCAGGTCCTGCATATCAGCAACCGAGTTAGTCTCAAGGATGATGGACATAAGTGGTTTCTGGGGACGACCAATACAATTTCCAGACAGTGTCACAGTAGCTGAGCTCTGCAGATACGGTTAGGGTTGGGGATACCCTGAGGATGCTGGTGGGAGAAGAGGATGGATACTGAGGCTGTGTGCCCAGTGGGGATGCTTCCATGGATGGAGCTGAGGGGCCAAAGCAGGTTCTGAGTTGATCAAGTGTAAGTCCTTGTGGTATTAAGGATTCAGCATGCTTTTGGGGAAGACATAGTTTAGTACATAGATGCCTGCTACAGACAGTTCACTGTTCGAGAGTCTCCATGGAGGTAAAATGTCTACTTTGCCAGTGCAACTCTTCCCTTTTTTGGTATTCTCTACTTGTGTGCCGTGTTTGGGGCCTCGCTTCCACAGCCTTGAGTCAGTACTATCCTGAGAGCCTCTAATAACTCTTACCTTTTGTCTCTGACACTCCTCACTTATACCTCCCCAATCCTGTAAATTCTTCTTCTTTTTTTTTTTTTGAGGATGGTTCCTTATTTTATTTTATGTTTTGTCCGCTCTGTGAGATTTTCATATTTACGATTGCCTGACCTGCCAGACATCCATCTGTGTAGATTAACATGTCGGTAGCGGGTAAAGATGTCATGCGCTTGTCAAAGAGACATTGCCTTGCGATGCATGTCCTGGTCATTGTCTGACAGTTCGTTTTCAGACTAGGAAGGAGAATTCACAGCCTGATCTCAAAACTGAAGAAAGGGCTATTGTTTTGACCTCCCAGCAAACCTTTGCTGTTAGACACGTTGGATGCTTGTTTTTTCCTTTGTGTTTGGGAGTGTCAGAAAGGATTTCACAGAGGAAATGGGGTAGTGACGTTCTGTTTGTTTTGAAGTTGTTGAGTTTAGATTGTGTGTTCATTTGTGGAGTGTGAATGGCAGGATGTAGTTTTGGGGACCTCCCTGCCAGCAGACCCCCACATCAAGGTTATTCTGGGAAGTCTTATCCAGGGTTAACTGTAAAACACAGGGCCGAACTTTGTCAAACAGGAAACAGATATAAATAACTATTGAGTCTTAATTCAAACCAAGCAACTTTCTCACACATAGTTTAATAATGCATTTTTTAAAAAAGTAATTTCCTCTTTTAAAAGAACACTTTTAATTCTTTTGTTTCCGGGCCACTTTCAATAAGAAACTTTCTCACCTTGTGTGTGTGTGTGGTGGCTCCTTCCCTCTAACAGTGGGAAAATCACATCTATTGGCATTCGAGTTAAAAATAAATTTGTGGAAAACATTGAAGATGCTTTTATGTGAGTTGTTTATCGTGTAGTTTTTCCTGTGTGTATTTCTGTAGTCTTTGGGTCTCGATTAAGAACCGTAGGGCTAGCATGTTTAGCATTTCTCAGCTTTCGGCCCTGTGTTCACAGCCTCGTTTGTTTCTTAATGAGCTCCCCTCACGGTATGCCGGTGCTGCAGGTTTACTATACTTCATGTGTGTTTGTGTGCAGGTATACTGCATGCATATGTATGTACATATCTATGCTGTTTAAGCAAAAAGCAGAAGATTTCTCTGTTCCTACACCGGATGTCCGCATGTGAATGAAAGTAGTTACTGAATGTACAATGGCGACAGCGATGAGAACAGATGCCAGGTGCATGGAATGCCACGTGCAAGTTACAAAGGATCCACCTTGTTTATGAGAGTGCTGAATTGGGTCATGAGGGACTGGCTTTGTGGTAATGTTAGCAGTAAGTTCAGGGCTGCAAAGAAAGTCTCCCCCACTCTAATTGATGGGTCTTGAGAAGGTGACACGTTACTCTTGACCAAGAGGGTGTGGTGCACACCAGAGCAGGTGATTGGGTTTTCATTTTCCTCATTGGCTGACGTCAAGACCTCACAGTCTTTCAGGATTGGCTAATCCTAAAAGAATCAGTATGTGCTAGAAAGGAGGACATGCTTACTGTGCTAAGGAGAATGAGGCCCTTGCTCCAGGCCTTTTGGTGGCTAGGATGCAGCAGAGGCCCTGTGTAAACGTAATCTTACCTGATGGGTTAAGATTTAAAAAATTGCATGGAGATTTTTTTGTTCCCCCAAGGTGGGGAAAATAGAAAAACCAATTTGCATTTCTTGTCATTGACACAGTTGAAAGTGCTTTATAGAAAAGACTTATATTTTGTGTTTTTATGACAGCCTGGATATTGGGAGTGCCATGCTGGGCACTGGGATGTGGAGTATGGAGAAGGAGGCCGGTTTCGGGCGTGTTGAGCTTGAGGCTTGCTTGGGAGGCCCTGGTAGAGTTTGGTAACAGGCCTGAGAGTCAGAAACCTGTTGTGCTGTGATGCGGGGCTGTAGAGGAAGCTGGACGGGAACATGGTCTTAAAAGTCGTTAGCTATTGAGGCTGGACTGAAGCCCACAAACTGTTGGAGGATTGTGTGGGTTCGAACAGACAGATTAGGGGGTAGGAGTTGGGGAGGGGTTGACCTCAGACTTGGTGGCAGTAAAAGAGTTTTGGGAAGTTTATCTTAAACGTAGAACTTAATTAAAATATTTGTGGAAGTGTTTTAATTTGGCAAAAAAAAAAAAAAAAGAAGTGAGATACAGCGAAACCTATTTTGTTTTTAAGTGGTGGGTGTTGAGGTCTATACAATGTTTGTGAATGTATTAAATTTGAATGAGTATAAATTAAGATGATTTAGCGTGGGAAATGATCCTCAAAAAAAAAATTCCCAAACTTACTAGGGCACAACTCCTGTTTCCCAGACATTGCTGGAACTGAAGGGATTTAGGCTTAGAATTCTATGAACTCTACCTCCCCTAGGTGGATATAAATATGAACAGACAATGGGGTGCCCTGCTGTAAGTCCTCTTGACCTAGTTTAACCCCGAGAAACTGCCATGGGGACTGCCTCGAACATGGTATGATTTGGAAATTGAGACACATATCTCACAACAGTGCCCAGGGCCCAGGTGCTTCTGGGAGCTTTCTGGAGACACTGCACAAGCAACACAGGGACCGGAAGCCAGGCCTCCTCCGCCACTCTGTTCTGATTTCCTCTTTAATAAACATGACCTTCATATTCAGAATTTTATTAATCCAGAGAGTCTTTCTGTTCATTTAATCTGAAGGTCCTTCCCCGTTTTTTGTTTGAAATTTTTATTTGAGTTATCTTCTGCCCAGTTAGAGAAGACTTGAAAGAGGAGGGAGTGCTTCTTTGACACACTCTATTCCAGACGTTTCTTTTACATAGTTCTTTGTACATACCACAGACTGCTAGTTGCATATATCAAATTAGTATTATTTTTTTGAATATCACACCATCCCATCCCCCCTTCTTTTTGAGACCATCTCACTTTGAAGTCCAGTCTGGCTTTGATTTAGAATCAATCCTACCTGAGCCTTCCCATTTTGGGGATGGGGTATGGGGATGGGGGTACGAGGAGGTGGGGGGAGGAAGGGGTATGGAAATGCAGTGTTCCTAACAGTTTCTTTAGAGGGTTGTTGAGAGGAGCTAAATAAAGGGATGGG